>JAHWFP010092328.1:26112-51582 GCA_023313725.1 Lithobius niger | reverse complement strand
GGGGGGGGGGGGGGATGGAGAAATTGGGGGAATAAAGTGCATTAAATAAGTGTATGCTGTAACCTGTTAGAACACAGTAATTAAATAGTCATACGTGTAAGCAGTTAATTTTCAAGAAAACTGCACTTTGTGAGGATAACACAATCTCCCGTGTACTTCATGTCCACAACCATGAGAAACTTTTAGGAAGGGGTGCCCCCTGAAATCTGTCCAAAAAACAACATGGCGGCCATTTATGTTTTCAAAATAGCCGCTATACAATACCAGAATTCAAAATCGTGCCAACGTATGTAAGTTTGGTGTCAATTGCTAGGTTTTAAGCTCTTCCGAATTAAAAAAAAAAATGCTCTGAAAAGTTGCCAGGACTCCGCACAACTAGCTATCCAAGATGGCGGCCAAAATGGTGGCAAAATTAAAGTGTTTTTCATAGTTTTAAAATATTCTTATAGAGTAACGAAGATTTGAATTAGTGATCAAAAAAAGTGATTTCGTACGCAATGTAACTAGAAAAAACACCCGCTCGAATCCGCAGTGTTGTGTGTTTATTAGGGTTAAGCTGAGCCTGATTCTCTATGCTGTAGCACTGCATTTTTTTTTTAAATTCACCATAAGTTAGATCTTTAAAATGATGCGGTAGCAATTCTAATTAAAATAAATGGATGTAATTATCCTTAGCTATCAGGTGGAGATCTATATTTTTCAATGTGGATAATTGAAACGATTAATTAGGAGCTACGCTACTGCAGTTTATCTACGTTGTAGTGATGTGCATTTTGAGTCTATTTACCACAAATTACGTCTTTAAAGTGCTGCAGTAGCCTTTCTAATTAAGTTAATAGATATAATTAGACTTAAATGAAAGGAGGAGATGAATGTTTTCCAACAAGGGTAGTGAAAACGATCTATTTTAATTAGGGGCTAAACTACGGCAGTTTATCTACAGTGTAGCACTGTGCTTTTTGCGTCTATTTATCAAAAGTTACATCTTTAGGCTGCTGGAGTAGCCGTTCTAATTAAGATAAAGGGATATAATTAGGCTTGTATGAAAGATGGAGATGTATCTTTTCCAACCAGTGTAATTAAAATACATTCATTAATCGTAATTAGAATTGCCACTGCATCATTTTAAAGATGTAACTTAGAGAGGATTGACGTAAGCATGGAGCTACACCACAGATAAACACTTATTGTTATGTAACCACTTGTTACCATTTGTCAGGCGATTTGCCTGCAGGGGAGGGCGGCCACCAACGGAAACGCGGTGCCAGCCCGGGATGCCCGGCTGTTTAGGTGCCCAAGGTCGTATGCACTTTGACACTTTAAAGTCCCTTGCAGAGCGTGTTTCAATACCAACGGCCTCTCACGCCCACTTATACGCCTACTTGATCTTATGGTTAAAGAGACCTGCGCCTAAGTTGCCAACCATGCACACGAGTACAGTTAGAGGTCCTAGATCTTTTTTAGGGAAAGGAGTTGCATAGCCTATACTTCCTTGTTGGTGAGTAGGTGTGCTATAGTAAAAAGTACATGGGCTTTACAGGGTAATTGTTTGGAAACCTTACTTTTCAAGCTATCGACTTAATTCACCTACCCATCGATTCTTTTTGTCGTAAAACATGCGAAAATCATAACGAAAACTTGCGCAAACGCTTATTTATTTAAAAAAAAAATTATTAAAACACGTTAAAACAACGCTACGCACAACTGCCGTTCTGCCATCGCGATGCTGCGTGATGGAGGTGCAACAAGAAAACTTGATTCCGCGCCACTGCGTAAACGGAAATTATCTCGTTCCCGGTAGCAGACGAAATGGCTGAAGCATAAGAAAAATTGGTTGATGTATATCGATATTTGCGGCCGGAATCACAGACCGCAGGGGCGCGCTTCGCGCGCATTATTATATACATCGAGAATTGGTGTAATCAGAAAAAGTATGACGCAAGCATTTGTGAAACAAGGAATTACCATAATTTGTTCCTTGTTTCACAAATGCTTGCGTCATACTATTTCTGATTACACCAATTCTCAAAGTATATGATAATGCGCGTGAAGCGCGCCCCTGCGGACTGTAAATCCGGCCACAAATATCACCGTCTGCCTAGGAAAGAGATAATTTTCGTTTAGTTACGTTCTGGACGAAATCAGCTTTTCTATGTTGCGGTATCATCGCGTTGAATGGCGGCCGCTTCTAGCTTGTTGCGAGAAGCGTTTTAACGTGTTTTAATATTTTTTTTAAATAAGTATGCGTTTGCGCAAGTTTTCGTTATGATTTTCGCACGTTTTACGACAAAAGGAATCGATGGGTAGGTGAATTATGTCGATAGCGTGAAAAGTAAGGTTTCCAAACAATTACCCTTTACAGGATCCCACTCTATTTTATTCTGTCACTTCATGCGGAAAGGAAGGGAAAAACTGTTCGGTCCGGAACACAGTCGTCTGGCTCACTCTAGTTGTCAAGAGTTGATCCAGTCTGGCCAAGCTTAGCTCGATAGGGTTTATTACCTTCTCGTCGGTGCTACATGACGTCAGACTCATAAAACTCCGGGCTAACTGCGGAACTCCCGGCTATGTCTGAGACAGTGTAGTTCGACGGATTTTCCGAGTGTAGAAGACGAACTGACGAACCGAAAGGGTTAAGAGGTCAATTGCGTTCGACGTCTATTGACTGAAGTTGCTAGTCATCAATAGTGGCGAATGCTGCTCCATTTCTATCCATCTTGGTATGACGGAAAAAGGACGATTACTTAGTAAACTGTCGACCATCTTCGAGCAAGAAGGAACCAGAAGATTCAAGAAGATAAACAACCAAACAAAGAGAGTGAGCAACAGTGCCGTGCTCCGACCGACAGTGTTGACATGGGTTTACAACTGTTTAACAACAATGCTTCGGAAGTTCTGTTACACTGAATATAAATACAAAGGTAAGTAATCTACTGCTGCTTAGTTTCGTATACAATACAAAAGTGTACTAGACAACGTATCAACTGCGTGCATTGTTTTTACAAGTAGTGTTACAATTTCCCCGGCCGAGGATTTAGCACTTAGAGTTGACATTACAGTGAGTACGAAGTTACTAGTTATTTAAAGACTAGAGAGGAAACTAAGCAGGAACCAAGTAAATTTGTGTCCTGAAGCAGCAGCTATGTCAGAAGGACATAGGGAGAGGGAGCAGTTTTAAGGTAAGTGGAACAATCGTGGGAAATCCCTAACACTTATAGCTTATCTCCTAATCACGAAAACAGTTTTTATTACCTATGTAGGAATATACATTTCGCCACCTTTCATATAATCCTGATTACATCCATTTATCATAATTTGAACTGCCACTGCGTCATTTTAAAGATGTAACATGCGATGAATTGAAGAAATCATGGGGCTACAACGTAGATAAACAGTTTTAGCTTATCCCCTAATTACGATAATCCATTCTAATTGCCCTCACTCTAAAATATACATCTCCATCTGTCATGTAAGCCTAATTACATCCAATTAGAACTGCTATTGCAGCAGTTTAAAGATGTAATTTGTGGTAAATAAGACACAGAACTCACACCACTACAGTGGAGCTAAACTGTCAGAGCTTAGCTCCTAATTACAATAAATCGTTTTAATTGGCCTTGTTCCAAAATAAACTTCTCCATCTTTCATCTACGCTTACTTACAGCTATTTATCTTAATTAGAACGGCTATTGCAGCAGTTTAAAGTTGGAACTTACGGTGAATTGGAAGAAAAATGCAGTGCTACAGCATAGACACAGCCACAACTTAGTTCCTAATTACGAACACACTACACTACGGATTTTACCTGGTGTTTGCTAGTTACTAGTCATTGCAAATAAACCCACCTTTTTGAGAAATAATTCAAACCTGCCTCTACTCTATCAGTATATTTTAAAATTATGAAAAACACTTGAATTTTGCCCCATTTTGGCCGCCATTTTGGATATCTCATTGTGTAAAGTCCTGGCAATTATTTACAGCATTTTTTTTTTGAATTTGGTACACCTTAAAACCTAGAAGTCAGCACAAAACTTACAAACATCAGTAAGATTTTCGAATATTTGTATTGTACAGTGGCCATTTTAAAAACAAATGGCCGCCATGTTGGCTTTTGGACAGGTTTCAGGGGGCACCCCCTCCTAAAAGTTTGCCATGGGTGTAGACATGAAGTACACCAGAAATGGTGTTATCCTCACAAAGTGCAGTTTTTTTTTGCTTACACCTAGGACTATAAATAAGAATGCGGGTTACAGCCTACTAAAAAAAACGTCCTCCACATGTTTTTTTCCTCAGTATTTACCATTGCATATCATTGTTTTTTTTTCTTGCGGGTTCTTCATACGTTTTTCTGAACGATTTCTGAACGAGGAAAGAAATGGAGTTTCGCTTTGGGGAAGAGGGGTGGTGAGAGAATAGAAGAGAAGTCAAATAAGCTACGTAAAGAAATTTGGTTTTGCTTTCAAATACACCAATATTGTCGTAAAAGCATATTCCCCCTCCATCGAATTTTATTGCATTTTTTTCTCCAAATTTACACATAACGTTCGCTGCAACCTGCCATCATACTTTTGTGTAGCCTACGCGCGTCTGCCTATCAACATTGCGGCTAGGTATGGAAAGTTTTAAATTCTCCGGTCCTCTGCTTACCTTTCGCGCAGTAAATTTCACGCTGCACGTTGCATACACCAGCATCAAACTTGAGTTTGAACAGTGCTGGTTTTTTTTAGGTACGATACAGGTTGACAACGATGAAGCAGCGAACTACTACACACAAAATTTACGCACAATGTTCGTCGCAAGCTGCCTATGCGCGTCGGCTGTTCATTCATACCGTAGTCGGCAGTAAATTCCCGCCAGCCAGGCCTTTCAACAAGCAACGATACGTTAGAATAAATCGAATAAATTCTACAGCCCACTGCTAACCTTTCGCGCGGTACCTTTCCCGCTGAACGTTCCATACCATCATTAAACTTGAGTTTGAACAGCGCTTGTTATTTTTGAGATCCGATACAGGTTGCAGCAGCGAACGATCACGTCGTCAAAAACATTCCACACTGAACCGACAATTAGAAAATGGACGCCGAGCAAGCCAGAGCAGGCCGCCAAGAGGGAAGTGACGTCATGTGAACAAGCGCATTGGTCATTGTTTTTTGTCTCGGGAATGAGCCCTGCCCCGTGCAGTAGTGTTGAATGGTTTGTCCATCCACAACCACCTACAGTAAAAGCCATATCATCTTTGCCTCCAACAATGCTCCGCAAAACGGCGAATCAAATAACGAAGCGGCAAGTTTGCCAAGTGGCGTCATCTGTTGACAGAATTTGGAACCCTGGTCGGTTAGTTTGAAATGTCGCCGCTTGGTGTAGAGATGGCAGCACCTAGCAAACTTGTGCTTCCTTCTATGTCAATGGTTGATTTTACTTGCCTAATTTGTATTGATCTGATCCGGCCTTTACTGTAGGTGGCTGAGGTCCATCACACGTAGTGTGATAGTATATAATTCCATGATGACATTTAATGCTGCTGAAACACCACGTTAAAAGTACCTCGACATCTAAGCATCTAAGTATTTCCGTAAAAGTCTGACGATTCACGAAAATGACTTCATTGCCCTAATAGAGGCATGACTACTCCGAACGCTGCCGAAAAGCAGCTGTGTGTTTCCGTAAAAGTCCGATGTTTAAGGAAGGGAACTGAACATTAGTTCCCTAATATGGGCATAATGAGGATGAAAGCTAAATCACGTCCTCTAAGTTAGATATATCGTATACATCTGTGATTTGTTTGTCAGCAACCATTCTGAAACGAGTAAAGCTTCGATGTGTAATATTAATGAAGCAGATATAGTTTGTTCCACATTATGTTTTCAGAAAACTAACTGGATGACGACTCGTTTCCTTGCACTAAAAGTGCAAAAACATGTGGATATTACATTTGTACACTCAACAAAGTTACCGTTAGAGTTTACGAATGGGATGTTTACGGATTTTTTGCACTCGTAGTCAGGGCCGTAGGAACCAAATCTGAAGTGGTGCGGCTATGGTAGAGGCCCAGGCGGATCCCCGGAAGCTGAAGCAATTTTCCGTACTGTATTGCCTTAGCTGGCTTCTGAAGGCCACATTTGAACAAAATTCTCAAGATTTTATTAGGCCTAGTTAATTAAAATATGGTTCAAAGTTTACTGCAGTAGCCTAATTATTTGACTTTAAAAAATAATGCCAGTTTAGAGATTAGGGTATTGTTGTTGGTTGGTACCATGTCAAAATTCTGAGCTTCGGATAGTATCCATTAAATCACCGATATTTGGTAAATCCTTCACGTAAATCCTTCACGCCATGTTTACGTCTAGAGACAATGTACTCTCGCAGCAGGTACGACCCACGTTTAGCTAATAGGGAAACATTTGAATAATGCTTCTAAATTATGACAAAACGATAAAAAAAAACTTTTTAAACTATTAATTTATACAAAAATGCTACCAAGCAAATATCTTTTTTTTAACTGCTTAAAACATGAAAAACTACATAAATAAATCTGGGTGCAAGAGTGTTGAAATCAACCACTAGAGTGCAGCACCATCCCATGCGAACTGACCATGTTAATGCAAATATTGTATGGTGTTTCATCGACTTCAATAGTGACATTATGAGCATTTGCATCAAGCCGGATTCGTGGGTTGGAGTGACGAGTTTAGAAGTTGGTTTCACCATACAGCAGTATCAAATTTCAGCATTTACTGTCAGCGCAGCGTATGCAGCGATGCTGTTCAGTGCAACAATGTATCTAACTCTATGGTTCAGTGGCTAAATTCCGGAACTATTATAACGGCGTAGCAGGAAAATTTAGCGTTGCTGCCTCCTGGATTATGAACGTCGCATCATGTCTGCATTCGACAATTAGGGCAAATAAAGCTTTTTTTCCCCGGAAAAGTGGTGCGGCCATGGCCGGACCGGCCGCACCGGGTTTTACGGCCCTGGTAGTGGAAGAAAACGTGGCGTCATACAGTCAGTTTTCTGAAAGCATAATGTGGAACAAAGTATAGCTCTGGTGTGGTCGGCATCGTGCTTGTTTTGCGGAGAGAAAACAAAAATTCTCAGAATACAGCAATGGACGACGCCATCTTGTCAATATCCGTGGTTCCCCCTCTGTTCCCGTGCACGATCCAAGTTTAATTATTTATACAATCGTATATATATGCATATATGTGTATATATGCATACAGTCTATACGCACGAACTATGGGGTTTGCAAACGTACGGACAATTCACTCACTTCTGACTCTAACTCTGTTCAGGGGCCAGGTGACCATGGCCATCCTGAATTAAATACCAGTGTGCTCCTGTAGAAAACGCTAGACCATGTGATGGCTGCTGTTGACGTCGCAATTACGCAGCTGACAGTTGTCCACTGTTGATTGCATTGGGTATGAACAGGAACCAATGAAGCGAGCCTCCCCTAAAGAAGTGAGGTCATTAATTATTCCAAGGGTAATTAATTACATCTGTCAGATGCTTGTGCTATCGACAATCAATAGCCTGTCAGCTGTGAGCATGAACTAGGAGCTCTATTTGTCCGCAATAATTTCGACACATTCCAAGGTCAGAAGGCTAGACAAGTAGGTAATGGTACTGTTCGTAAAACGTGGGGTGAAATAGTACCAGCTTTTTATCAACGGCACCAGAGGGCAAAATAGGTTAAAGTCTCTCCAATACAACACAGCGCACTGCATCGACACCGGCCAAGCGAAATCCATCGCAGGAAAACTTGAAATAAAAAAGTGGTATAGTTTGGTCATGGCAACAGCGACAATCCCTTTGAAAATTGACGAAGTACTCGTGTGTGGCCAGTGTATGATGATGGACTTATTCTGCATTCGATTCAAACCGTTCCTAGTTTGTTACGAGAAATTTGAACCACGTATGGTGATTCAACCCAACTGGCCAACTTATCATAACACACAACCACACATTACTTGTAGCTCCACTTGTAGTTGAAACCCGTCTGGATTAAAGAATAAAAAAAACTTGAGCAGCCAGATGTTCATCTAACTTTAAATTAATTTTGGATTGACATAAAGGGCCCCCACCTACCACCCTTTTCAGAATATCAGATTACAATGCAATAATACGCTAAAATTAAACTTTCGAAGATTTGAAGCATCCTTCATGCTGTGCAGCCTCAATCTCTTTGTTTGGTGCTAGGCCACTGGCCTTGATGCATGGACTCCATCAAACTGACAGAACAATACAACGACAGAAGAACTTACATAATACTTGCATAATTTCATTCATGTGATGTCCAAGGCTGAATGGTGAAATCGATGTTTGAATTGTTCATAATGTTTTTTAGAGGGAGGAGAGACCTCCCTCTGAGTCTTTTTAGGGGTGGAAGGGCCTCTTTTTTTTTGGAGAGGGAGCACGGGCCCCGATGTCCTAGTTATGCCATTGTCTCCAGAGCAACGCTCAGGAAATTAACTTGGGCAAGTGACGCATTGCCATTTGGTTCATTGGCGACGATATCTTCTAGCAGTAACCATTGAAAGTAGGTGTCAGTTTCATTCAATTATTTTCTATGGATAGGGTAAGCGTAGCATTACTTATATACCCTACTCCGGTCAGAATAGTGCTCGAAGCGTCTTGTGGTGATGCAGTAATGAAACTGTTGTATTGAATGTGTGTAAGCACCAATTCTTGGACCAATTCTTTTGTGTCCAAGTGTTGTGTAAGGGATCCAAAGGGAATAAACGCAAGTAAAAATAGATATAATTACAGGGTGGTCATAAAGTCTTTACCTGATTACAAAAAATTATTAAACGAAAACTATGCTAGGTACAAACATACGGTTTTCTGCAAACCGAACCTCAACTCAACAAGTTTTTCTCCACTAGGTTAGTAGACTTCAACATGTACTCCATTTGTGGCCTGGAGCACATCAAGGCAATATTCAATTTCCCTCCGTGTATTGGCAAACATCACTTCAGTTACTGTCGCTATAGCAGCTGTTATCCTATCCGTTAGTGTTTCAATGTTAGGTGTTTTGTACATACTGCCACAAGAAAAAGTCAAGGGGGTAATATTTGGGAATGTGGGTAGCCATGCTGTCAGACCATCCATCCCAATCCATCAGCCGGGGAAGGTTTCATAGAGGAATCAGAGACTTCATAATCCCTCAGTGCGGGGTGAACCGTCTAGTTGAAACAATCGATGGCTGACATTGCTGCAACAGTGGTGCAACAAAGAGCACCAACATATCAAGGTGTTCGTCTTTCTTGACTGTAGGCTCCATAAATTGCTGATCTTTTTTATGAAACTACTGCATGCAGTGAGATTTCTCATGCAACGATGCCATTTTTGGTTTGTTGGTGATGGCAGCACCTCTCTGACCTAGTGGCAATTGTAGGGCCAACTGAACCTAGTAGAAAAAAACTTTGAGTTAAGCTTCATTCTGCAGAAAACCGTTTGTTTGTACCTAGCATAGTTTTTGTTTCATACATTTTTGTAATCAGGTAAAGACTTTATGGCCATCCTGCATTAAGATAACGGGTTTAAAAACAAAACACAAATACGTAATTTTCTAACCGTTTTAATTTTTAGGAAAGCTTTCAGCTTCTCCGACCAAACTAGCAATCCACCCTAAGAACCGTGCTGCAGAACTACTTTCCCCTCCGAAAGCTCTACTGTTAGCTCTTCTCACCCTCGGGCGGCCAAACATGCAGAATTGGGGCAGGAGCAACTATTCCTCGTCTGTTCCTTCATTCACTATTTTCATGTATCCCACACATTATTTTTTGCAACATTCGCATAGGCCTCAGTGAAGGTGGCATGCTAGAAAGGGGGAGGGGGGGGGGGCAGGAAAATTAATGCGTTACAGTGAATTTACATGTTTCACTTAAAGTTGCAAAGCTGAGTTAGACAGGAAGCCAACATGGAAGAAAGCAGCTTTTTGATGTCCAAAGTACGCCTGTAGCCAGGGTCTGCCCCGGTAGTGCAGTGGTGAGAGCGCACGGTCTAGTCAGCGGGAAGTCCTGGATTCAAGTACCAGTCAGGGCAGTTGTCATTCTTTATTTTTCGGAATTAGTGAATCTAGCATCCTCACAAGGCCAGTCTTTAATGCACGCTGTTTACTTTGTTTACCTTTGCCATGTGAGTAATCAAGAACTGCGGCTGCGCTTGACGCTTGACGTGCTTGACAAAGTTTGACGCTTAACATGAAAATTGGTGGTGAGGCTTACGAACTTTCATGTTAAGCGTCAAACTGTAAAACCTCAGTTTCCCCCAGAATTGAAACAGACCAACGAAATTCGGTATTTGGAGTTGTGTCGTAGTAACTATTTCACTAAATTAGAAATTTTAATGACAACAATCCAATCCAACCGTTTGGCCTCCACAGCGTGACCATTTCTTATTGTTGTTGGGTCTCTTTGCCCTCACCTGGAGTTGGAACCAATGAACCAATTTTCAACTTTTAGGGCCTTTTGAACACTATTTTAATGCGACCACAATATTCTTGTTGATGATATTCTTCTTGTTGGATATTTTGCTTCCACCCAGACACTGTAATGGAGATCCTCGTTTTAACTCGGTTTTTAGCATTGACTTGCTGCTGGTTATCTTATTAATTCATTATGCTCTTATTTAATCCCTGTGAATGAAATATTACAGACTTGGAATTAGTTTTTTGTTTGTTAACCTTACTCTACACACCCCCTACCACAACTTGTGGTTCTTTGAAGTTGGATTAATAACTAATTAATTGCTGCTTTACCTGTTATGCAAAATATTGAATCTAAGTCTGGGATCCTGCCAATGTTAGCCCTGGCTACAACGGCTTTATAGTGTAATAAAAACTACTGAATTATTCGTTATGTTTGATTTGTAAATGTAGGATCGTCTCCAGTAAAACTCAAGATGGCGGACCACTCCTAAGCTTGGAGTTGGACACATTTCGAGTTGGTTCTTTTACTTTTTTGTATTAGATTAATAATTTTAATGTAGTTTAGACCAATTCTCTGTGATCTTAGGTTTCGTTGGCGCTATTAGTTCAATGTATATAACTCTAATTCAGGCACAATGCTAATTATAGTGAAGGCATATTGTTATGTCACGGTGTTTTCATTTAGCCATAACAGCATTGTTAATGAATGAATTTTAAAATTAGAGATTCACTCTTATAGTCTGTAATGTCAAGAATATGATAGAATTTTAACTTTTTAATGTTAAACTAGGAAACAGGCTTTTGGCCTATTGTAGGCGGAGCGAACAGACCTTTATTTCAAATTTATATTTAGTGTTTATTTTAATGACTGTACCATATTTGTTAATGCTCCTTAAAAATCTTTGAGAAATGCTCACTCAGCAAAGTTTAGGCTATTTGCCTTTTGGTGTTAAACGTACTGTTGTTATTTGCAGGCCTTTGTCTTATTTTAGCTTTATTTTCAAATAGGCCAAAGCTATCTTATTTATAATTTATTAATATTATATTAATAGGCTTTCGTTTGATCCATCATTTAGTGTCTGTTTAGCTTCTTTCCACATCTGACCCTAAATTAATACACATGCAAACCTGTTTACGTTGCCTTTTGAATTTATATACATCAGACTGCTTGAGCACGGAATCGAACCCACGATCTTTGGAACCAGAAATCGAGGTCTCTTCCAAAGGTCGTCGGTTCGATACCCCGCTCAGGCAGTCTGTCATATAAGTCCAAAAGGCAACGTAAATAGGTTTGCTTCTGTATTAAATTGACTCGAGCTTTTGGCTTGCAGTCCTGTGTTCCGACACTAAAGATGTGAGCCATCGCCGCCGATAATTATAAAACGGCACGTTTGTCATAGCTGGTTGGGCTGCCGCTACTAATAATTCTGACATTGTTTACAACAATAATTACTGCCGCGCAAAGTGCCTTCCCTAGATTACAAAATGTTAATAATAACGCATTTAACTGTAAGCCAAACAATCATCTGAGCGATAGTTTTTAACAATAATTAAAAAATTCACCAGGTTGGCAATGCTGCCGCTGGTCTAACACTAGTCTTGACAACGCCACAACGAAAATATTAATGCGCACACCTCTATCACGCACGGCGACAGCGATCTTAAAACCACATTATAATCCATCAGTAACGATCACAATATTGTAGGTCAAAAAAGTGTTAGCTCTTAGGCCTGCTTTAGCCTTTAGGCCTAATTTGTAGCTTTTAGGCCTAATATTTAGTCGTCATTTTTATTTCATAAGTAGCAGCTGCGTTTGAGATTAAGCCTATTCATTAATGCACCACGGTTTCAAGACCACACGTTGCCGTGGCAACGAGGAATATTTTAACTATTAGATGCAGACATGTTGTTTCGTGCTGTGTTTAAATACGTTGTCCGATGTATTGTTCGTTTTATATGTATAGCTTCGCCGTGATACGACGATTTCGGTTTCATATTCCGGATGCTCATCGCTAGTGTAAATACCAGTTTAGTTGCCATGCTGAAGGTAATCCCTCCAAGCATTCGTTTTTTTCAAATGATGCTAAGGTGTATCGTACCGGAATCCTTTTGTTTTTCATGTTTGCGTTTCTTCCTGTAGTGGTTGAATGCAAGGGCCAATTGTTATTATTTCATTGAATTACGTCGAAAAAGATTATCAGCTAGAAAGAAGAAACGAAAATTTAACTTTCCGTGTTTTTTTAAGTTCACTTGAGTACCACCAGCAAGGTGTATGCGTCGTCGGAATTCCTTAACTATTCACGATTCCAAATTTACAATGGTGAATGTTAGAAATAAATTCAAAAATTTGTTATTTCTCCCGTAATAATTGTTCGATTTACGTCAAATTTTGGCTCAGCAATACTGTTTGGGGTATCAAGCGTTGTACCAAATTTCATTCCAATCCGATCTTTCGTTTGGGCTCCACCCAGACTAAAAATGTGCAACCAATGGACCAACCAACATTTTGCAATTTGGTGTCCGTTATAGGCTACGCTTCGCTCACTCGCTCCGCCAATAAGTTAATGTCAGTGCTTTCTCATTTTTAAATTAGCATTGCTGAGTCTACAGCCAAAACCGGAAAATAATTAAGGAATTGTTACTTTTCAAGATTTTTTTAGATCTAGATTTTAGATTTAAGACCATTTTTAGGCTGGTTGTGAAAGGAAAAAAGTTACTTGGATTAAAAAGGATAAAAATTCGGTGGAACTGGATTCGCCGATCTAGTTCCTCCGATTTTTAATCAGTGTCTTAATTTTTGGCAAAAGCGTAATTTCAAGTTAAACAAATCCTGTTTCGCCAAACCATTCCGCCCCCCCCCCCCCCCAAATTGCCTGCCTTGCTCGCTGCTGCTAAACATAACATCAGAATATGCAACTAATCACAAATTCCTTTTAAGTAGGAATGCTTCTTTAACTTCTCCAATGTTATATTTTTGACACGAGTAGTTTGATTCAGCGAAACGGGATTCGGGAAAACGGGAATTCCCCTTTCGCAAAATTTAATCCCGGCTTAATTTTCGTTGAAACGGGAAACCATCTTAAAAATTACATTGGCTAAAATGCAACACAGTGCATTACTTCATAAACAGAATAACAAAACCAAAAAGCTCGTAAATGCATACACTGGGAGTGCCCATGTTGACACTATCGCTTCATAAGCCATCCCTTGTTACAAGGTCGTGTGGAAGAGAAGCTGTGGGTTTCGGTATCCGGCCGCAGGCCAACTGGTTCATCATCACCAGAAGCTTTTTTACCGAAGCAACGTTAAAAGGCGTCAACTTTCTGGCACGCACTTGAACTGGCGTTGAGTCAGGAGGCGAAACGTGTGATTTATACTCAGCCGGCAATGGCTCGAAAATGCTGTTACATGCGGAGTTGCCACATGCCTATAGTAAGCATGGTACGAGTGGTATTTTCTGTATCTATTTATTAGATTAAAACATACACAGCGTGTTTTTAAAGTGGATCATACCAGAAAATAGTTACGACCAGACGTTCCACATTTGGCCGCATGATGTCGCGACCTTGAGCGAGTGATAGAACATGCAGTAACATTGTCATGGGCACTCCGTCGAGCCCTAAGCGACATACTTTATGTTGCTCCTGATAAAACTGATATATTTGAAAAATGTGACCAAAGCAAAAAATTATAAAACGAACTGAAAAGAAATAAAACTGCAGTTAGAAGCTAAAATAAACAAAAACCGACTGCTACGATAGATTTTGGTTTATGAAAAGGGCTGGAAATTAATAATGCCTATATGAAGTGGTGCAGAAGTGTTGCATGTTGGGCTGCGAACATTTTTACCTGTCGAACTTCCCCGGTAGTTGCCTGGTGTCGAACTCTCCTGATTGATTAATGGGAGCACGTTATTTTTTTTCACAAAATGCTATTCAAAATAACAATAAAAAAAATAAACAGCAAAAAATGAATGATTATCTCAAATGTTTTTATTGTTTTTAATGCAACAGCAAGCAGACAAAGGGCAATTTAAGTCAGCATTTGTCTGAATGAGCAAAAATGTCACAAAGAAGACGATCTAATTTCCATGAAATACTACGAGAAACTATTAGCCATCATGCCGTAGTAAGTAGGCACAGCATACTCGTACAATTTTGCTTTAAACTTCTTAGAGAGGTTAGGGTTATCGTCACTGGCACAAGCAGTTAAAATCCCTTGCAGTGTCACTAGACCCGTGTAACCGCAACTTAAAATGGGGTTTACCACATTTCCGGCGTTTTCAAGAAGCTTCCGGTTGCTGTCACTGTCAGGGTTTGTCTGTGTAACATCAATGTCGATTTTGGCCCAATCGACACAAAATTCGTCAAACGAGACAGCCGATTTGTGCCACTCGTAAGGGCTTGTTGGATCTTTGAAATGGCAGTGGGACAAGTCACTACTTATGACGATTGCAACTCGCTTGTCTGCTAACTCACTTTTGATAAATTTCCAAATATCACTTCCAAATTTTATCAATTCAGGAATCATAGCTTTTGAATCTTGGGCTCTTTTCGAGGGTTGCCCGATAATGACCGCTGGAGGCAGCTGGAAGTCCGCCGCTTTGGAAGCTTTCTCGAGGAACCACCAGGGAACCACTTCACCCCAACGAAGAGGTAAGGTATCAGATGGAGCACTGAAGAAAAAAATTAAAAATAAACAATGACGTCGCTTCGAACAATAAAATACCTGACTTGGTTAAAGGAGAACTTCAGTGATGGAACACTTGGTATCAAGATTCTTGGTCTTATTTCACTTTAGACAAATTTCTCTTCACAGGGATGCTTTACTGAAGTTTGGCGTAACCATGGAACTTAAGGGAACTAACACACTATCAGACATAGTGAGATAGTATGCAAGTTCATTACGTAACAGAGAAATGGCACCAACAGCATTCTAGAGAACACGAATACGTGTAGTTGGCCGAGCTTAAAATTTGACTGATTTTGAATTTGAGTGTGTTTGTCTGGGTATATGTGCATTTCTGTTTGGGGCACAATAATGTTCGCTATTTTGTTCCAGTTTGGTTCAAATTTACTGACAAGAAAACTTAGGTTCATGAACGAAACGAGTTCAACCTACCTCAAATATTTTAGGAGTGTGGGCCGAAACTCGACGTAAAGCACTGGGCAGAAATCATATACGTGATGCAGCAAAGTACTTCCCTGTGGAGTACTGGGCCAAAATCATATAAGTAGAGCAGCAAAGCACTTCCCTGCGGAGCACTGCGCAGAAATCCTATAAGTGGAGCAGCAAAGCACTTCCCTGCAGGGCACTGGGGAGAAATCATATAAGTAGAGCAGCAAAGCAAATCATATTAAGTGGAGAGGCAAAGCCCTTCCCTATGGAGCACTGGGCAGAAATCGTACGTTTCTGCCCTGTGAGTATATAAAATGAACTACTTACTGCATTATAGCATGTCTGACTCAGCCGAGTAATTGCGACCTTCAGAACGCAATTAAAATATAGGTAAAACTGCCTTTATTATTTGCTAGAGACAATCGCAGCACCACTTTGAACATCTGAAGAATTCTGTAGGGCTACATGAGGACCAAGCACACTTTAGCCCCAACCTGTACATTCCTTGTTTAAATATTTTATTTTTCATTTTCACCATTTTCAAATGATAGAAAACTAAAAGATATAGAAAATCATTATGATGGGCTAAATCTGAGAGAAAATATGTTCGTAAGGTACCAAATTTAAGGGTAAAATGTGACCCTAAGGTCCAGTTCAGAACTTATGGGTTAAAAACTTTTCTAAGGTCAAAATCTGAGAGCAAAAGTGTCCCTCGGTCCCGAATTTAAGGGTCCCTAAGAGTCCCATATCTAAGAGAAAACTTACCCGAAAGTCCGGAACTTGGGGTACAAACGATTTTAAAGTTCCTGAATCTTAGAGTGTAAGTGCACTTAAAGTACCTAATTTATGGAGAAAAGGTGATCTAAGGTCTCGCATCTCACAGAAAACGTATCCTAAGGGCCAGAAATTAAGGGTAAAACGACTCTATTCTCGAATCTGAGAGTAAAAGTGTCCCTAAGGTCCCAGTAAAATGTCTGTACGGTCCCTACTTTATGGTTAAAAAATTACCATAAGGTGCTGCAACTAGAGCAAATGTATCGTAAGTCCGAAATTTAAGGGTAAAAACGACTCTAAGGTCCCGCATCTGAAAGCAAAAGTGTCCCAATATTTTTTTATTAATCTTGGAAGTCGCTATTTACATGATTCTGCCGATTTCTTACCCGACCGTTAGCAGTTCCACATTGTTCCCGGCATTACGTAACTGTTCCACCATCTTGCTTGCAATGATACGATCAACTACAATATCCACACGGAAGTCTTTCCAGTCTTTGTCCCATTCTGCAGATCCCGAGCACTGAAAATACAGTAAATGCAAGAGCTTTTTAAGAGTTTTGTTCAGAGAAGGAATGGGTCTTGGGTCACTTTGGGTCTTGTGGGTTATTTTCTTGTGTGCCGTTTTTATGATCCAGAGACCCAACGACCCACTGACGACGAATTACTATCGACCCAGAATGACGTATTGACCCGGAATGACCCAGTGATCCAGAATAACCCACTGACTTAAACCCAGACCCACTGACCCAGATGATCCAAGTTTATTAAACTAAACTATAATTAAGTGTGTAAATTAAAATAAAAAGTATTAGCATGGTATTAATTTGTAACCTTGTTGTTAGTACATTTTGAATGTTCTATTTATATCATTATAGGACAATACGCCCACTATACAAACGAAAAAGGGGATTAAAGTACATCTACTGTGTTTGTGTAGTCCATCATTTCAAATATTGAAGTTGCCATTTTCGTAAATGAATTTTTGAATTTTTGATTTACAATCTGTATTTTTTTTACTGATTTGGTAAAAAGATGTAAACATTATAGTATATTTTACCTGCATAGCTTTTTTCTGATACACTGCTAGAAATGAATTGGATAGGAGACATTTAACTTTTTATGTAAATAAACCATTACATTTTTTTTCTGAATGAAGAATTTACAGGATTTAGTCCCACTATGGGTCAGTCAAAATATGTAGATCAATCCTAGTCAAGGTCATCTTGGGTGCCTTGCATCCCTTGAGTCAGCTGGGGTCCCAGTTCAGTGGGTCAGTTCAGGCCCGTGAATCAATTCAGGTAGGTGGTCAATACTGGGTCAGAGGGCCGCTGGGCCATGGGCTTCAATAGGTCACCAAAAAAGTGACCTATTCCAGCTCGGAGCTTTTACTTCTCTCTTGTCTTGAATTTAGCTGCAATTTGCAGTGATGCAATATTGAATGCGGCTCTTCACCTTGTTTTGTACATTGCTAGATGCATCAATGTGGCAACAAATATGGTGGATTTAACTGACGCCATAAAGCTGCAAGACGGTAAAATAAATCGACACAATAATTCAATTTGTTCATTTTGATTGCAAATATAACCATGACGACGAAGATTTCAGTACAATTGAGTGTGGCAATTGCCTGGAAGTTTGACACCAGGCAATCTTATCTTAATTGCCTGGAAGTGGCGGCGGCCTACGATGGATTACAGAACCATCCTCGGGGAATTTTTTTTTACTACAAAATGCACCCACTGATTTCGAACTACTAAATGCGTTTCAGGCCGGGCGTGCGCTGGTCAAGGCTGAATGAGGGCCAAGCCCATCCCACAACAAAAGTGTTATATAAGGGAGCAGCACGAAAAAGAAAGGATAACTTGTGCTGGCAGAAGGATTACGTGCGAGGATTATCCAATGGCCCGCTTCAGCCAGTAAAAAACCGACTCCGGCACGCGCTGGTCTGAGACGAATTTAGCAGCGTGAAATTTTAGCAAGTCTTGTGACTTTTGTGTGTGACAGCCTAGTTGGAAAATCCGTTCGTTTGTCCCTCTAAGAAGGCTAGGTATAAGTCAATAAGAGGGGGCATGCACAAATGACATCACACACATTTTACCCTTTACAATCGCCTTACACAATATACGCAAAATTAAATGAATCTACATATATAATACGGATCAGGCGGCCAAGTTACCGGCCACGCCATTCCGTCGTACAATCAAGTACCCCACCCTGCAGTGTCATCTGTTGATGGGATTCGCCTTCAAATTCGGGTTGGGACACTTTTCCAACGTCTTCGAACAGATGGCGCCACTTACCAAACCTGCCATGTCGCCGTCTATTGACGGCCTTGAACTACAAGTTCGGGTTATGACACTTTTTGCAAAGTTTTCGAAGAGATGGCGCCACTTACCAGAACTGCCGCACCGTTTTTGGGTTCGTTTTTTGGTATTGTTGTGGTACCAAAGCGGCGAACAAAGTTTTAGTCGCGTGTACTGTGCCATTGTCGGCGTTTGAGCTGAAAAAAAAAAACAACCCGTGTCTACTAAACCAGACAACTTTTCACCAAACGACGATTGGTTCTTAATTTCGAGGCCCCCTCGAAATTGGCAGCCTGATACGATGGAAAGGCGCATTTATGTCCTAAATGTTCACTTCCAGAAAGGAATTGAATTGTTTTTAAGTGGGCAGCAACAATCGTTGCTTGCAACAATGTCGCCATGCACGGTACCGAGGTGAATTGTTTCAAAGGATTAACTTAAGCATAGTTACTTGCTTCCTGAATGCTGGATTTTTCAGGCCTTTTTTTTAACCTTCAGTTAAACATACGCATGCGACCTTTCCGGGGCTGCTCCAAACGGAGAATGTCATGGGGTGACGTTTTTGGGGAGGGGGAGGCGGGCAAGCGTGTCTGGGGGGATACGTATGGAATTCGGGAGGGGGCAGGAGAGTGGGGATTGGGGGTTAAAGTAATTGTGGGGGAGAGGGCATATGTGGGAGCCATACACATGTTCGGTCTTCGGTTTGATAAATTTAAAACTAAAGACCAAACACCTGGAGGGAGGGAGGGGGGGGAGTGCGCAGCATGCGCACGGGCACAACTAGTCATAAAATATTGCTCAATAAAAAAAATTACGTGACGTCACAAATTGTGGGACATCCCTTCTTCAAAACTTTGATATTCCGTGTATCCACCACTTGTCCAAAACTGAAACATTCCGCACATTCCCCCATCGCTCTCTTACGCGCATGAGGGGAAAGGCCCCTATTGCCCCGAAATTAAAAGGGCCAGCAAAAGTTCTGATTTGGCCAAACGCTATTTTAAACATAATTTATAGAGTAAAATTACAAAGCACAACGGGATCAGTTACAATTCTTCAGACTTTGTACTGTATTTCATGTATTCTTGGCATATTCTATTTCGTAAATTAATGGAATTAACAGAAATAAGCATTTTGAACAAGTTACAACCCTACCCACTACGTAAGGATACTACGGTAGGAACCGGAATGTGCTGAAAGAGTAAAAGTAACACACACAAAAAAGGACCAATAGTTGGCCCTTTACTACCCAGTAATTATTCTGAGTATGAAAGAAAAGGCAGTTGTGTCATCTGGAACTCGAACCAATACTAACAGAGTTGTGATGGATGAAAAAAATATGTGATTAGCAAAGATAGGATGGGTAAAAAAAATGTGACTAGCAGAGATGGCACGGGTAAAAAAGTGTGACTAGCAGAGATGAGATGGTTAAAGAATGTAACTAGCAGACATGGCATGGGTCAAGAAATGTGACTAGCAGAAATGAAGTGGGTAATACAGTTTAACTAGCAGAGATGGGACAGGTAAAAAATGTGACTAGTAGGGATGGGACGGGTAAAAAAGTAAAAAGTGCGACTAGCAGAGATGGGATGGGTAAAAAATGTAACTAGCAGAGACGAGATTGGTGAAAAAAAAATTAATTTTTACTTATCCTAAAATACTTTTTTTAGTGCTATTTTAACCCTAAAATAGGCTCATGTCCTAAATCCCAAATTTAAATTTGTTCGCCCATAAGTTGCACACCATCCTGCATGGTGGCGTTATGTGCAGTTAGGCTCTCTCACCACTTCCTCTTCCGATTGGTACCTTTTCCGGTTTAACAAGTAGTAGGCGGGAGGGTTCAAGGTAAGTATTTTAGGATCAGTAAAAACCTTTTAGCATTAAAATAATTACTAAGCGTGTAGAAAAGCGTAACTGACAGAGATGGCACAGGTAAAAAAAAAATAAGACAGGCAGAGACGGGGTGGGTAAAAAATTGTGACTAGCAGAGATGGCATGGGGAAGAAATGTCATTACCAAAGATGACATGGTAAGAAAGTGTGACTAGCAGTGATGGCATGGGTAAAAAAAATGTGACTAGCAAAGGTTGATGGTTCAAAGAAAAATATGACTAGCAGGATACCAATTGTGCTTGAATAAAGGAGCGTACGTCCATATTAGTAAAGATGTAATCTGTATCTTTGTTATATATGTCAAGCTGTTGTATTTCTTCTATGTGTATTTCTTTTAGATATAAATACGTAAGTATTTAAACGTATGTGCAATTAATTTCAACATTTGTGTGTACTTCATTCAGACATTTGTTTATATCGTAGTCACGTCGTATACGGAAGGCTAAATTATACAAGTGAATTTACACGTGTGAAAAAAGATTATGCTCATTTCTTACGACTAAAAACAGGGTGTCAAGAGTGCTTTAATTAAAGCAGCGTATACACACTAGTATACATCACGCTACTGTCTACGAGTTTCTTGTTCAGCACTTCCTGTTCTTGGTATTGTTTCTTGAATGGTGAGTCTTCTTTAAACATGTGTATAAATGGATTACAGATAAGTGAAATTCAATTAGACATATGTTTTAATCGTTTACAAATCTCTCTCTCTCTCTCTAAATTACTGATTTCGGCATATTTATGACTGTTTATGACTGGTGTGTAAATCATTTAGTCATTATGTTTAATTGATTTAGACATACATTTAAATCTTTTTGCATTGCCTATAGATGGTTGAATTTGATAAAATGAGATTAAAAAAAAAACAGCAAACCGTAGAATGCTTACAACTAATTATGTGCATAAAGGTGGTTAACTTATTTCTACGATTTGTGCCGATAGCTTATTTGTGTTTCTTATAAAAAATCCGTTTTGGTGTTTGACAGTAGATGTTTCTATTCTGTATTTCAGAAATCGGACGATAGAAAAGACAGTTGGTAGGAGCCTACTGTCCATATAGAAGAACGAAAGATTTCCTGTAGGGCCTAGTAGGGAGGGCGGTTGGGCCTACTTAGTGAGCATTTTCACTACATGAACCTTTAATCCATGCGAAACATTGGCAGGCTTTGCGAAAGGTTGGTCGAATTTAGGTTGCAGCATCCCTAGACATGGTGGATAGTGTTGGAAAATTGTTACACCTTGTTAAAAGTCCAATCTGCCCCCTCCCACCAGAAAAGGATGCTCTAATTTGTTTCTTCTTTGCAGCCCTTATCCTACTGTCATTCTAAATACTTTTGCGGTATCTTTTTCAATCAGTGATGAGCCGACATTAATAAGTTCCCGGGCCCCAAATACTCTTTTCAGTTGGCCTGGTCAGTGGATCATGGGTCAAAATTGGGTGAAGGTCTAGCAAAAATGTGTGTCCTAGTGACCCAGTGCTCATCTCTGAATATTGGGACGTGACCAATATGGGTTTTTATGAGTATAAATATGGGTGTTTACAGTGTCCTCGGTTTGCTAAGAAATAACTTTAAAAAATTAGCATTTGCAAAATTTCATCTTGTTGCCTTGAAAGTTGGTTCAAACCAACGCAAACAAGGGTTATGAGTTTTTACTTCAGTCAGGAATACTGACTCGTTTCGTCTCGGTCTCGACTGGAAAAAATCTCGTCTTGTCTCGACTCTTTCTTGCTCGTGTCAACTCTCCTCAACTTTATTTCCCTTGCAATATGACTACGGGGAAATGACCTCAACAAATGTTAAGTTTAGTTTCGTTACGTATCTGGCTGGCCGGCACAATGAAAACAGTCCAAACCACAGCCACATTTTGAGACTAACTGTGTGACTTTGTGTGTGAATGTGATTGTATTTCTATTTGCAAGAGGAGACACCATAAAAAAAATATAATTTGTGGAGAAAATTATATAGGTAAAATGTCAGCTTTGCTTCACGAAAACAGTTTAATAAAAGTTGAGATATTTGAAATTTTTTATCGTCCTGTCTCTATTCGCCGTCAACCATCTCGATCTCGACTCGACTTCAAACGGATGCTCTCAAACGTTGAGAAAAAGTCGAGATTTTCTTGTTTTGATAGCAATACTAACTATTCTGGTCAGCAAATGGACCAATTGATTTGTATTCGGAAGATCCGGGTTCGAGTCCAGGCCAGATAATGACGTGTGAATTTTTCTGTTTAAAATGGCTGCACACTAGCCCACAGACGGACTGGCATGGCCAAAGGTCAGGATGGAACCCTCGTTCAAGGAGTGAGACTCTTAGCCACGAACGTCTTAGCTGAAACTAGAAAAACTGACTTGTGAGGATACTTAAAACCAGGGCTGTTGCTTTATCCCTCACTGACGCAGGTTTCTAATTTGAACTTGAAACAAATATGAAACCAATATATTGGGTGAACTAGGTTAATGCCTAACACAAAAGTTCTGTCTATGTGTTGCATATAAGCCAGTCGCAAAAGGAAAAATTAGTGGTTAAGGGTCACGTAAGCACAAAGGCCAGGAGGAATATTAGTTTAAAATAGAGGCCAAAAATTCGGCTAAAGGATTGGTAGGGTGTCAAGTTCCTCAAATCCTTATAAATAACTAATTTTCAGTGCCTTTTAAAATAAAATCAAAAATAAAAACAATTTTTAGTTGCAATTTACGACTGCCTTGTATGTTTTTACCTAATTTTACTCTAGCTTCAGATTTTTGGGATGAGAGCACTCTCCCCTTCCCCCTTGGGGTATGCAGGAATGGCGCCAAACCCCGGCCTACCCGGGTACGTGCCCGGATAAAAATAACTGTGCCCGGGCTCGTGCCCCGGTAAAAAAAAATATCAAAAAATCACTTAATTACGTTAGTTAATACGGTTTTCAAGTACTAAGCCGTCCGCTGCATTATACTGACCGCAATGCAATCGGACGTTGAACTAAAGACCGAGCTTTGCTGTAATATACATTGCTGTAGTACCTTTCCTACTGTACAGGCTAGTTCACGTCTGAGTCTGAGCACTGACGTCACAGATGGCTGACGCTTTCGGTAAATAACCTGGGTCATGTTGCTCATATTGGCGTTGTTGGTGTTTTTCGGTTTGGTACACTTTTTAGAGCCCGTACGTTTCTTTAGCAAGACAATAGTACGACATGCAGTTAAATACTCGTCAAATACTGCAGTTAAATACTGCGTCATTAGTGACAGTGTAAACTTGCAAACAGTCAAGAACATTTTAATTGCTTATGAAAATTGTTACACTGGCTGTTTGTTTTAAATGTTGTTCCTGCTGTCTGGGGTGTTCTGTTAGTTTGTGCAGTGGGAATTAAAGTGGCACTATTGATTAAAAAGTGAACGAAAATTTCAATCGGTGATAATGCCGCTTTAAAAGTATACGTCTAGCAGGAGTTTTGTGACCGAATTCTTTGTGGCCAGGAAACCAGTAATGGATCTATCAGGGGGAGGGGGGGAAGAGGGGATATTTCGAAAAATGAAAAGTTCATACGAATGCAAAAAAATATTATGCTTAATACAGCGCATACTAGCCTCAAGTTCGACGCTTATTTTCGATCTTGAAGCTATTTTTGTGTTTGTAAGCTTTTTGCCTACTATCTACATAATGAACCCCCTCCGCCTAACCGGAAGTCAAGGTCTAAAAAATGGACCATAGTCGGTGGGGCAAACTACAAATAGCCAAAAAAAACAGAGGTTCTCAAAGGTTATCCTGACTCTTCCCCCCCCCCCCCCCACTATAAAATCCTAGATCCGCCCCTGCCTGGGTAATTAGACGCGTACCCAGCTTGTGCCCTGGTATCAACTATAGGACCGGGTACCGCCCTTGTGGGTTTGCCACTACCGGCAGCACTCGGCTAGCCAGACATTCACTATAGTGCACTGTTTGTTTTTCACTATAGTGCACTGTTTGTTATTCACTATAGTGCATGCAACATTGTTTGTCTTCCAAGAATTAGGTTTTACCTTTTCATTCCCAGCAAACAAGAAGCTATTTTGCAGTCGCAGTCCGTGAGGAGTTGACAAAATGATCAAGTCTGGCTTCAAGAATACGAGATCAGTGGCCGCCTTCGTCATGGCCCCGTGCAAGCGAAGACAGTCTTCCTTCGTTGTCGCTTTAGCAGCAGGAACCTTTGTCAAATCTCTGGTCTGTGGATCAAGAGGGATTGTTCCATGAGGAAAGACGAATGCTCCTACTATCGGCATATTTAATAATGATGGTGTATATTGGACCTGAAATAAATGAATAAATAAATAGAGAACTCCTGTCTATGGCACAACTCCCTAAATGAACACCTTTTCAGTATTGTAAAGACCTATTCACATCACTAAAAACCATCCCGATAAAGAAACTATACGTTCAGAAAACAACTCGCGAGTTGGCATTAAATTGGGCAGGTTGGCAGTGAAAATATTTTTGGTAGAGGCCAATTCGGCCTGTGGATTGGTGATAAACAAGGCCAAACCGACTTGTGCAAATTTTTGGTGGAAATATTGAAACATTAATGGTGTAACCATTTTAAATGTTTTTGTAGCTTTCAATGGTCCAAATCTCAAGCCCAGCCCATACTTGATCCTGATAAATATTGTAAGCCACCTGATTTGCTTGGTAGGCTAGACCATTCGATAAAAGTAAAGAGGTATCAGTGTCGGAAAAATGTGTTTGCGGGGTCTTTTTTCCCCCCGTACTATTATTGATTGGAACAAACTACCAAACGAGTTTGTCACCTGCAGAAATGAAACTGCTTTTTCAACCAAAGTTATTTCCAACCGAAGTATTTTAGAATGCAACCATACTATTTAAGCGTATTGTACCTTGTTGTGTTTATTTGTTATCTACCCAAAACCAAAACTGGTAGAAAAACCCGCCAAGTTTCCGAAAACGATCGGCCTTTGAAGGTAGTGATATCA
>JAHWFP010092328.1:0-21112 GCA_023313725.1 Lithobius niger | reverse complement strand
GCGAGTGCCGCCATCTTCCTTCTCCGTTGCTTGCAGGCAAGAGGACCGCTCCAGAGATAAGAGAATAGCCAAACCTCAACCAGTTCATTACAAGTGAAACGCCAAACAGAAGCCGGTACCTATAACCTAACCTAACAACAATACCACACGAAACGTGTGAACCGGAACGACAAAAGAAGTGTGTTTCGTCTGATTTAGTTGTTGTTGTCGGTTAGGTTAGGTTATAGGTACCGGCTTCTGTTTGGCGTTTCACTTGTAACGAACTGGTTGCGGTTTGGCTATTCTCTAATTTCTAGAGCGGTCCTCTTGTCTGCAAGCAACGGAGAAGGAAGATGGCGGCACTCCTTCAACGCTGTATGTGAAGCTGTGCTATTTTCAGACGCATTTACGGTTAGAAAAAAACATTTGCCCACGTTTTCATTGTGATATTCGGAACCAGAACGACAAAAGGAGCGTACTGGTAGGATAAATTAGTTGCTAGCGGCAAAATCATGTTTTCTGCATAATTACCAAAAATTAACTGTTTTTGTTAAACATTGGGTGCCAAATTTAATGTGTCGACTAAAAATGTTTGGTCGCCCGCCAATGGCGGGTAAAGAAAAATATGAATCTGCACCTGTGTAAAGGAATATTTACGAAAACGGCACGGAGGATGAAAATCAAGTTTTTTCCTAGAAGGAGAGTTAGGTATTAAAAGAACCACCTGCAGAAACACACTAGAAAGATAACTGCTAGTTAATTCAGTCGCATCTGAAGGAACCAGGGGTTACACTTGTGATTCTTCCATGCCTAGGGAAAAATTACTTCGCTTTCGTTGCCTATCTTGTCCTTCCTGGGTACCTAAGATTGCTTAGTAAAGAGTCGCTACTAACGCAAATTATAAGTCGACTTACTCAAAAGAAATATCGAACGTGCTGGTCCCAGTAGACCATCCTGCCCTTTTGCAGCAGACCTGACTCTCGTGCCAGATGGCCCAAGGACAACATTCGTTTTCACACATTGAAGGCCACACTGGCGAGACGTACTTTTCCATCGTGGACTCGCATTGATGTTGCACTGTGCAACAAGTTCAATACAAATGCATTTTTAGTACTTTGTAGTGTAGTAACAGGTGCGTGATGGTCGTCTGTAGAAGGGTCTGACATATCTTTGCAGCGTTTGGTTGCTTCAGGTTTGGTTGCAAAATAGAAGCCGTACTTGTATACTGTCGTGGTCTGTGCCTTTAATTATGTTTCTTTTCGAATGGTGTGAATCAACTGTTGCCATTCCTCGAACCTGCGGGAAGAACTGTTGCTGTTTTAAGTGCATCGAACATTCCACAAGAAGGCAACATGATAATTGCCAGAACGTGCACGTGCATATAAACAAACTTTTGGCAGCAAGTGTCAGATCCTCTGGATGAACGAATGAACAACAACTTAACCATTGTTGCCAAGTTCTCAAATGTAATGATTGTGGTCTTTTTTTAATATCTGTAAAGTTGTTTGCCATTTGAGCAGTAAAACGTCTTTCAACAAAACATTTTAAGGTCTACAGTCAATTACAAATGGTGGCAGCGTTATACTGAACCTTCACGCCTGACTGTTAATATTTGCCATCAACTACGAATTGTGGCATATTTATTAAACTTAAACGTTTTGCTATGGCCAATTTGCAAGCCAAGTTGAAGTTATGTAACAACGCCTAGATTCTAGAATTGGAGTGGCCAGAAAAAAGAATTGATGCAAGCATTGCCATAGTGACAAGCATGAAGCAAGAAAAGGAAGGAGACACGTCAGACAGGACGTGCGCATGTCCAGTTGGCACGAGACAAACCACACTGGCAACAAAGAATACCTGGAAGGAGAAATTGAGCCAGCTGTAAAAAAACAGGAAGAAATTGTAAGATAAGATAAATAAGATAAAGAAGAAGACAGCGTCGAGCAAAGCTCAAAAACCCCCCCCCCCCCCCCCCGAAAGGAATCCAAAGGGATTAACCCCTCCACGTATCAAGGCGTGCCTTAAAGCAAGACAGGTTGGATGCAGAAACAACAGAGACGGGCAGAGACTTCCATGGGTTGACCACCCTCTCACAGAAAAAGCGTTGTCTAATATTGAGCCGGGATAATTTTTCCCTCAATTTGAAATGGTGTCCACGAGTACTGTTAGGTCTAAGAAGAAAAAAATTGGAATAATCAATATTGAGAAAACCATGAAGAAGCTGGTAGGTGAGAATAGCGTCTCCTCTATCAAATCTTTCTTGTATAGAAGGCAGATGGAGGTGCTGAAGTCGATCGGAGTAAGTGAGTTTACAAACAGCTGGACACCATTTGGTGAGTCTACGCTGGCACTTTTCAAGTTTGTCAAGGTGAGAGGAATAGTTTTAAAAAGCATGGCAAAGAGGTAGGAATAAGGTATGAGAATTTTTTAAAGACATAGTGAGCTTTGCGGAAGGCTTTGCGAGTGACATTATCAATATGTTTATCAAATTTAAGTTTATCATCAACAATAACACCAAAATCTCGGTGATAAGTAACTTGCTCTAGCTGTTGACCAGAGAGATAATATTTGTTGCGGTTGTTGTTATAGCCGAAGTGGAGAACTTTGCACTTCCCAGGATTCAAAGAAAGTTGGTTAAGTTTAGCCCAGTTATACAAAGTTGAGGCTGAGTTGAAAAAAGTGATCATTGGCATGTCCAAGCAGCTTGAAGTCATCTGCATAGCTTATGTTCCAAACTTGCAGTTTGGCAGACAGGTCAGTCAGTGAAAATGTTAAAGAGAAGTGGTCCGAGAACCAACCCTTGAGGAATTCTGGAGGTGACAGAGAGCCAAGGCGCAAAAGCTTTAAGTGTACACGTTGTTTCCTTGAAGATAAGTATGACTCTATCCAGGAAACAGTTGAGTTCCTAAAACCAAAGGCAAGCAGCTTACTGATGAGGGTGCTGTGATCGATAGAGTCAAACAAAGGCTTTGCTGAAATCAAAGAAAATAATTTCACAGGGGATACCCCTATGGACAAGACTTGATCGTAGGTACAAAGTAAATTTGTGAGGCATGAGCGCCCAGAAATAAAGCCATGCTGAGAAGAATGAAGTATTTGAAGCTCAAGGCATTCATCAGTCATAGTCCTGTCAACAAAACCCTCCAAGATTTTAGAGCCAATAGGAAGAAGGCTTATTGGGCGGTAATTATTGACAATATGTTGAGAACCTTCTTTTGGTATTGGAGTTACGTTAGCCATCTTCCACTCAGAAGGGAAACAGCACGTGTTAATAGAAGTAGAGAAGATATGAAAAAAAGGTTCAGCTAAGGAGTCAGCACAGTTGTTAAAAAAAATGCGGGAAGCTCATCAGGCCCAGAAGAAGTATCTTCCTTAACCTGGGTAGGGTTAGTAGTGAACAGACGATAAGTTCTTTTCTTTTTGTTGATGAGTGACCTGATTTCAGGGCTAGACCAGAAAGGGGAAGCAGAAGCTTGAGTGGTAGAGACTGGGATAAAATTTTGAATAATGTCTCGCAAAAAACTATTAAGAATATCAAGCTGATAATTAACGTATAGCCCGGAAAGCTCCTCAGACCAGTCGATAGATGAGATGATATTATTGATAAGAACATAGTCAGCAATTTTGAAATTTCGCCTTGTAATCTTACTAGTTTTAGCAGAGTATGTAATGTCAATAGAAAAAGTGAGGATATCATGATCACCATTACCTAAGGGTGCAGAATGCTTAATAGGTGTGGTAGAAAGATCGCTCGAAGTAATAAGCAGGTCTACGAGACTGGAGTAATAGGCAGGTCTACGATGTCTTGTGGGAAAAATGACAGACTGCGTAAGGCAGTTGTCTTGCAAAAAATGTAGAAAAATAGAAGAGATACTGAAATTAAGAGGAACAACTGCTAAGGAAGATTGAGTGGGTGGCGAATTGCTTGTGTCAAGAGACCCAACAGTGGAATCGAACTGGCGTTGTGTGTTGGTGCAAGTTAAGGAACTGGGGGAAAGAGAGAAGAAGGCATGAAGGCAAATCTTCAGCGGTGAGTTGGCAGTATACTGTGCAAATTTCTGGTCTGTTTGTTGGTGAGTATTTGCTGGTTTGTGTGTTTATTGCATTGCGTGTGTGTGGGCAGGGCAAGTTGGTTAGAGAAAATGGAGTTAATGCATGGATTAAAGTGGTTGTGCTGCGAGCTTTATCAGTGGAGTTGGGAATGGAGGAAAAGAGACATTTTATTGTATTTTTATGCGAGTTTAGCAGCACGGAATTTAACTGAAGAAGATGTGCAGGAAGGTTTATTTTACTTGGAGGAGCAAAAGGTGAAGGCGGAGGAATTAAAAAGGGAAATGCTGAATTAAAAAGGGACAGGCAGGATAAACAACTGAACATTGAAAAGTTGAGGATAGAAAAGCTTGAAATTGTAGAAAATGGGAAAGTGGAAATTGAATTAAAGAGGGAGGCAGAATTACAGTGGGAGAAAGAAAGGCTGTTACGGGAAGAAGAATCATAAAAAGAAAGGTTAAAAAGGGAGGATGAAAGATTGTTAAAAGCTTAAGAATTAGAACGGGAAAAATTGGAACTTGAAAAGATAAAACTAGCTAAACAAGAGGAGTTAGAAAGGGAAAAACTAGCTAAACAAAAGCAGTAAGAGAGGGAAAATAGATAGCATAATGAACGAATGAAACAGAAGAAGTTAGCCTTTAAGAGGGAACAAGTAGAGTCAAGGGTGCAAAAAGGCGCGAAAGATTTGTTGGGTTTTCGTAAATACGATATGAACCAGCTGTATTCGCCATTTAAGGAGCAGCATGAAGATATTCTAGTTTTCTTAATGGGGTGTACTAGAATTTGTGATATAATGAAATTTCCAAAAGAGGAATGGAGTTTTCGACTTTTATCATTGTTGTCTAGGAAGGCGCGAGAATGCTTGAGTCGTGTGTAAGAACCTTAAAACTGAGGTTTAATGTAACTGAGCAGTGTTTACTTAAACAGTTTGGTTTAGTACGGCAATGAAATCAGATAAACAATCTTATCTGGATTTCGCGCAGTCGACCACTTTGGAGACAGAATGGGTAAAAGAGTCAAATTGTGGGGGGGAATTTTGAGAAGCTTTTCCAACAAATATTGATTGAAGATTTTCTTAACAAGGTGCCGAACCCAATTAGAGTGGGGCTAATTGATAGAGGGCCTGTTGACTCGGTTTCGATCTTCGCCGGTTGGGCTGCTTGTCGTTAAGGCAAGCAGCCTTTTTACGACAAGGGGGAGTAAAAGCCAGAGTGGAGGAGCAGCAGGAAATCGTAATTTTTGCAGAAATGGTGGAAATAATACAGGGTTAATTGAAATGGGTATTATAGAAATGGAGGTAATGCAAACAGTGGGAATGAGCCAGGTAATATTTCTGGTAATTCTAATACGTCAGTTAAATTCTGGTAATCCAAGTAATTCTGGAAATGGTAATTCGGGTAATGGTAATTTAGGAAATGGTAATTCAGGTAATGGTAATTCAGGAAATGGTAATTCAGGTAATGGTAATTCAGGTAATGGTAATTCTGGAAATGGTAATTTAAGTAATGGGAATTCAGGAAATGGTAATTCAGGTAATGGTAATTCAGGAAATGGTACTACACGTAATGGTGTTCAAGGAAGAAATACAATTACAAACAAGGGGGATTAGTCGGTCCGGAGGTGAGAACAGGAATGTTTCAAGGGGGCACCACAAGGGTCTGATAAGGTTAGAAAGTGTCATGGGTGGGTACCAACACACTCCTGGCTACAAGATACCCTAAAGCAATTGCGGTTAAAACGGCAAATTCGGATACAGTGTTGTCTACATTGATAAATATTTTTTCGAGGGTACGGTTCCCTGCCATAGTGCAGTCAGATTTAGGGACTGCTTTTGTTTCGGAGTTAACCACAGTTTTTGTGGGAAGAGCGTAGGCGGCTGAATGACCGGCATTCAGGCTTGAAGGGGCAGAGCGATGGTACGGTCCCTCCACGGACCTCCAAGCAGAAAGGACCAATAGTCAAGCGAAACAGCCACACCTACGTCTACGTGTTCGGATCGATGGGCAAGGTGGAATTGGGTAACTTGTAGGTTGGATGGTCGCAAGTTTCTTCAAGGAAAAGGCGAATACGTATGAAGAACTTTATTGCTGGTTGTTAGGGGCTTGGCCTCTCACTAGCTTGACACGGCAAGGATTCTCTCCCTAAATCTCACGCAGGATTTCATTCGGTTGCAGTACGTGTGGATAAAAGTGCAAATGAGGGTATAGTCCCAAAAGCATACACCACTTGTAAGAGTGCTGGATGGACTAAGAGTTCAAATCATTAGGGACTACGCATAGCTACCTTTGCTATTCAGGAATTCATTGCTGTAGTATGATTAGCCCTGAAATGGCGGCAATCAGAATTACAACATCATGTAAAGAGTGACGCTTTTCGTCGAGAAGCAAGAGGCTAAGAGAAAAGTATCCGCGGAGGGATTTAGAGAGGAATTATTAGGCTAAGGAGACTGCCGGTACAATAAGGTGTGCTTTGGTTTGAATGTACAATTGCATACAAAGAAAGAAGTTCGCCTAACACAAGGGCTGTTCCTTTAAGTCAACAATACAGTTGTATACATTGTTGGCGAGCGGGGGTCAATTAAATAATTAGGAGTGGTCAAGCTTATAAAATGTCACACATAAATCGTAAGGGGAAATTTAAGAGTGGGGAATTAAAGGACCAGCAGGGAAATTTTCCCACAAAGCCCCCCATTCCCCTTACGGTGGAATAAGGTGGTGACCACGTCAGAAAAATTAATTGAAACTTCGTTAGCCAGAAAGGAGGATTTTGTCATATGACATTTTAGAAGTTTCAGAAAACGGTAATCTTCTTAACTCTAAAGTAGTGCTAAAATGTATAATATTTAGTCGCAAAACAGACCATGCTTAAAAAATAGCACATAATGTTGCAGTAAAAATAAACTTAACTCAACCACAGCGAATTTAAAGATACTCCTAAGGTTAGGTTAACCAAACTAATAAATATTTTAGTAAGTTTTGCAGTTCTTAATTACAAAGGGGACAAATTCAGTTGTGACAGAAAGAGTTGCAACCTAGCAATACTGACTGGCTGAGTGAGCAAATCTGCCACCAAATCAGTGCCAGGGATGTACACCAGGTGTAGTACTCCCTTATCTATTAAGGAGCGTAGAAACCAGACCTTTCGAGCGTAATGCTTGGTTCGCGTGCACCAAGAGAGGCTATTAACCATAGCGATGGCAGATTGGCTATCAGAAAATAGTTTGTATGGGTCTGTTGTTAGGCTAGGTAGTCGAAATTCAGATAAAATACCTTTCAACCACTGCAGGTCTTTGGCGCACTCAGTGAGTGCCATTAACTCGGACTCAGCGTGCTGAGTGCAACCATTTTCTGTTTGGTGGTTCGTCAGACAATTAGGCAGCCCCCCTCCCCCCTTGCCTTCACGACATAACCAGAGAAACCTTTTGCATCGTGTGTGAAACTCCAAGTCACGTCCGATAGGCCAACGAGGTCGTCGTTGACGGCAGAGGGGAAACGCAAACGATAGTGCATTGTGGCTTGTAAATAGCGGACAATACGCCGTGCGGCGGTCCAGTGAATTTGTATAGGGTTGTGGTTATATCGTGAAAGTGTGATAACCGCATAACTAATGTCTGGGCGGGAACCAAAGGCTAAAAACAAAAGAAAGTCAATAAGCGACTGAAACAGTTTACGATCAACCGGGGGCGAGTCGATAGAATGGTCAAGATTCTGCGTAGCCAAACATGGGGTGTTGACACCCATACAATCGGCCATATGAAACGTTCCTAAAATCTTACGAATGTAGCCAACCTGTGAAAGGTATATAGCATCTGAGTGGAATTCCAGTAACAGACCAAGGTACAAGCTATTCATGGTTTCGACTATCGTAAGATGGACATTAATAGCAGAGAAAGCCTGGTCTATAAGGACGTCGGGCCCACACGCACACAAATCGTCAACATGGGCCCCGGTCAAGACCAGCTCGTGTCCGACATGTTTAAAGAAGACACAAGGGTCCCACTGGCTCTGGGAGAAGCCACATTGCTCTATAATCGAACGCAACTTCAAATGCCACAATCTTCCAGATTGGCGTAGCCCGTACAGTGATTTATTTAATTTACAAAAGAGAGATGATCCCCTGGCGTCCCTATAGAAACCAGGTGGCACGCGCAAATAAATGCAGCAGTCAATTTCACCGTAAAGATAAGCGGACCGTATATCTCCTGTCCTTATGCTGTACAGCAACAGCAAGTAGGAGGCGGAAGAGAGCACTACGAATAACAGGGGATGAAATCTCATCAAAATCACGGCCGAATTTGGCAGAGCCGCCACATGCAACTAGTCTGACCTTAAGTTTCTGGAGGGAGCCATCCTTGTTATACTTGGAGGCGAAAACCCACTTAGAAGACATAACCTTTTCAACATTAGGGGGTCTCTCCACCAAATCTCAAACATGCATGTCCTCAAGAACCTGAATTTCAGCTTCCATAGCAAGTTTCCACAGCTTGGCGTCGGGGTTTTTCATGACCTCCTTATAAGTGGTAGGAAGGGAAGCAGCCAAATTGACTGAATTGCAAACCTCAGTAAAAGGGAAAGGCTTACGTGAAATGCAAGCTCGGCGGACACTAAAAATAGATGGGCGTGGTTTAGCAATGTACCCCCGAAGCACGGTAGTAGGCGGAAACAAGCGACACGGCAGGGAAGATGTACACATCGAATTTGGAGACTGGGTTGGAGATGGTCCACCTGGCAAGGGGGAAAGAGGTGGAGACGTGTGAAAATGGTGTTTGGAGACAAAAGATGGCGCGGTAGCGCATAAATTCGTGATTTTAGAGGTTTGGGGATAGAGTGCAACTTGAGCAATCTTTGGCTCACCGGGAGACAGAAACATAGGGGGGTTCAGGGTGACCATAGAGAATACCAGTAACTCCGTGTGCATGCGCAAAATGATTTTCTCTCAGAACACTTTCACCATAAATGTCATAAGACTCATCTATTAACAATTTAATAGAAAATAAGTGGTTCTCCCGTGAACCAAACATAACCAAGTCTCTAGGCCTATTGCGCCTATTTACATAAACACCATTCGCTCGTAAGTTTGTGTTAAGGCCCGAATTCAGCAAGCGTGATGCTTAGAGCAAATTTTTAGCAGCAGCAGGGATTTCAACAACATTTTTTAATACAACCCAACGTTTAAGTGGTCGGCCTCTTTGGTTATAGCCTTTGACCCTTAGGTCACCCACCAAAACACTGGTTGCTGTTGCACCATTTGCGGCCAAAACAACGCTTACTCTTGGGCATTTAGACCTATTTATTTTTTTGTATGAGTGCGAGACTATTATTAAGGATGCACCACTATTATGGGCGAAGGTCTGGTCCACTTTAAAGGAACTTAAGCTACCTTCACTCTGTGGTGAACATGCATTGCGTACATACGGTTTTTGGTTTTCTACCGCTGAAATTTCTGTCTCATTTTAGGTTGAAATGAGGGTTAATCCATATGCTGTGTGCTGTTGGCACAAGAATGGCACGTTATCTGGGTTAGAGCATTGTTGGTTAAATCCAGGAGATGTCCGTCTTTGTGTCGTTTGTACTAGGTTAGCCTGTGGAGGAGGCAGTTTCCCATTACGTGAATTCTGTTGCCTTGAAGGATTCGGTTGGTCTCTTGGTCGGTTCCTCGAGTCACTGGTCAAGCGGCTCGGACACTGTCCACTTAAATGGCCAAAGCCGAAGCAGGATCTGCACCTGGGCCTCGCTATGTTACCAAATAATGTGGAAAGAGCGTAGGCGGCTGACCGGCTATCAGGCTTGAAGGGGCAGAGTGGTGGTACAGTCCCTCCACGGACTTCCAAGCAGAAAGGACCAATAGTCAAGCGAAACAGCCACACCTACGTCTGAACCGAGGTCTGTGTTCGGATCGATGGGGAAGGTGGAACTGGGTAACTTGTAGGTTGGCTGGTCGCAAGTTCCATCAAGGAAAAGGCGAATACGTATGAAGAACTTTATTGCTAGATGTTAGGGGCTCGGCCTCTCTCTAGCTTGGCACGGCAAGAATTCTTTCCCTAAATCTCACGCAGGATTTCATTCGGTTGCAGTACGTGTGGATAAAAGTTCAAATGATGGTATAGTCCCAAAAACATACACCACTTGTAAGAGTGCTGGATGGACTAAGAGTTCAAACCATTAGGAACTACGCATAGCTACCTATGCTTTTCAGGAATTCTTTGCTGTAGTATGATTAGGCCTGTGGCGGCCATCAGAATTACAACGTCATGTAAAGGGTGACGCTTTTCGTCGAGAAGCAAGAGGCTAAGAAAAAAATATCTGCAGAGGGATTTAGAGAGGGAATTATTAGGCTAAGGAGACTGCCGGGACAATAAGGTGCGCTTTGGTTTGAATGTACAATTGCATACAAAGAAAGAAGTTTTCCTAACAAGCAAGGATACAATTAAGTGAAGATCAACTTTAATAATATTGTGGTGTTGTTACATATTCGCTTCAGCCGAAGGCTTAACATTATTTAGCATCAAGGGCTGTTCCTTTAAGTCAACAATACAGTTGTATACATTGTTGGCGAGCGGGGCTCAATTAAATAATTAGGAGTGGTCAAGCTTATAAAATGTCACACGTAAATCGTAAGGGGAAATTTAAGAGTGGGGAATTAAAGGACCAGTAGGGAAATTTTCCCACACGTTTTATGGAAAAGTGTGGAATTCAGACAATACACAGTACGCCATAATCGCAGTCTGTGGAACGGATCCATCGTACAACAAAGGAGATAATAAGAGCATTATTACTGGAGCATCCGGAAGATTGGGACATGGCTCTGTGCCAACCATGTTTGTGATATGTACAACACCAAGTGAGACCACGAACTTCACTCCGGCTGAATTGGTGTAAGGTCAAAATTTGCGAACATCCCTAACTTTGATTAGGGAAAAGTGGTAAGGAAGGGAGGTGTTTGTGAACCCAATATGCTTGATTATGCAGTGGAAAAACTAAATGACTTTGAGCAGCAAAGAACAAAAGTAAGCAGTACTATGACAAGAGAACGTCAGTATGAACCAAGTGATAAATAAATAAATAAATAAATAAATAAATAAATAAATAAATAAATATGGGCGGTCTGGGGAAGGGTGTTGAGCCACCAATACCGAGCCGAGTTTTTAACTAGGTTGTAAATTGTTGTTTCAAAAAATTTTGGAGATTTTCCTGCTTTAGCATTCGACAGAAACCAAGCACCGTGGCCTGGTTGACCGTTGTTGCCTTACGGGCGTTCCAAATTTTCACAACCCTAACCCAGAAAAAATTTAGACAAGTAGATGTACGTGCAGTCTGGGCTGCAAGCTTCCAACCATTGCCGCTTGTGACCATATTACCCCGAACAGGTTCGAAAAAGGGTAGGTCCACTTTTACCATTCCATGCATTATTTTATAAGTGAGGACTAGGTCAAATTTAATTCGTCGTAGCTCAAGAGATTCAAGCCTAGTCTGAGTCAGACGCTCACAGTATGTTAAATCCCTCAAGCCGTGGAGGCGCTTCGTGAATCTACGTTGTACTGATTCAATCAAGTCGATGTCGCCCAAGAAGTTCGGAGACCAAACAGGGGTAGCATATTCGAGCAAAGGTCTCACAAACACCTTACAAGCCAAAATCTTAGTGTGATTACTGCCAGACGTAAAGCATTTGTTTATTATGGCGGACCTTTTGAAGGCCAGGGCGGAGATTTTCTGGCAGTGGAGCGAGGACTTCAAGTTTGTCGTAAACCACACTCCAAGGTCCTTTACTTCTTCAACCGATTTAAGTGTCAGGGTGTCAATAAAATAGTCCGGGCAAAGATTTTGCATACCAATACGGAAAGTAAAACATTTTGTAGACGAAAGCGGCAATTGCCAATGGTTTGCCCAGGATGACACGTTTCGTATTTCAAAGTCCAACGCTTGGGAGCACGAGGGCCCGACAATTTCCATTCCAACCTTAATGTCATCAGCAAACTTTACGCCGTATACTTCCAGGTTAGCAAATTTAAGGTCGTTAAGATAAATAACGAACAACAGCGGCCCCAGGACCGATCCTTGTGGCACTCCACAAGGTACAGGAACACTGGTACATAACGTATTATAAATTTTCACCTGTTGAGATCTATTTTGAAGAAATGCTGTTATCCAGTGTTTTAGATTTCCTGTAATGCCATAATGGGTCAGTTTTGATAAAAGTTTGCGATGTATTACAGACTCAAATGCCTTCTGAAAATCAAAGTAAACAATGTCTGTAGGTACCCCAACGTCAAGCGCACAGCTCCAACGGTCTAAGACAGTGAGAAGTTGGTGAGTTGAAGACCGAAGTGGCAAAAAACCAAACTGGTCTTGACTAATAAGGCAAAATTTGTCAAGATGGAGAAGAATAGTATCTGTAACAATGGACTCCATGAGTTTACAGGCCACACATGTAAGGGCAATTAGTTGATAGTTTAGTGGGTCTGAGGCTGATCCGCATTTAAAAACCGGTGTAACTATGGCGGTATGCCACATGGACGGAAGGTGACCGTTGCCATAGGAAAGCTTAAGAATTTCGGAGAGTGGATAGTTAATTTCGTTAACAATTTGTTCCATCAGTCCGCATGATTTACTAGGCTTAAGTTTAGTGAGAGCATATGTAACTTTCGATTTGGAGAGGACCACATCAAGGCAGACATAATTTGGGCCTATCATATCATTTTGCAGTACACATTGATGCCCATCATCATTAATGCTATTCAAAGCAAAGACTTAGGAGTTCAGCTTTATCAATTGCCTCCGTCAAGTACATAGAACTGTTGTAAAGGTGCTGCTTTTAAAGACAGACTGGAGAAATAAGTTGTCTGCTTATTGTAAAGGACCATTTGAGATACAAAATTAGGTGGGTGAGGTAAACTATCAGGTTAGGTTAGAAAAGAAAGGAGAGAAATTGAAAACGTTTCACGCAAATCTGATGAAACCCTATTATGCAAAGGTTACCACGACAAATGAAGTACAGTTGTGTGGTCAATTTGAAGAAGGAACACATGAGTGGAACGTGTAGGGCCAGGAAATGCCTTGACTGGTACACAGGTGCTTGCGGTTGCAAGGGTTGGGCCTCTTACTCAAAAGCAAAAACAGGATTTGGTGAAAATTTTTGATATGGTACCAGGGTTTTTTTCAGAGTTACCAGGCACTACTGAAATTCTCCAATTTGACATTGAATTTAAGAAGGAGGTAGTGTTGCAAAGGAAGTTTCACCGTTACTGTTAAAAACAAAAGCAGCTGATTGAGGCTGAAAAACAGAATGCTAAAACTTGGCCTCATGCGGCCAAGCAGGAGGAAAATGGCTTCACCAATACTCATTGTGTAGGATGAAGGGAAGAATCCGCCAACCAGTAGCGGATTACAGGGAGCTAAATGATGCTACTAAGCTGCAGCGATTTCCCATGCCAAATATTGTAGAGATGGTGGAGTGGGCGGCAGGAGCAACGGTCATTTCAGTATTCGATTTAAAAAGGGAGTTTTGACAAATCAAAAACACCCAGAAGGCCATCGAGTCAACAGCTGAAAATGAACATGGAGCTAAAGAACGCCACTTTTTATTTTCATTTTCAAAATTTGGGGGCACATGATAGGAGGTGGGTGGAGATCGCCGTCCCTTGAAAAAGTGTGTGCAATCCAGGAGTTGCCTGAGCAAAAAACAAAAAAAGATGTCAGGGCAGTACTTGGTTTAGTTGGGTACCATTCGCACTACATTCCGGGGTATGCAAATCTTGTTGTTCCAATAACTGACTTACTAAAAAAACCAGTTGCCTGAGAAGGTAGCTTGGGGTATAGAATGTCAGGAGGTCTTGAAAAAAGGTGAAATCGATAATTTCGCATGCTTCTGTACTGACGGCAGGCACCAGTTAAAAGATAGAGAATCTGTTGTGCAAACAGATGCGTCGTAAAAAGGAATTGCTGTAGCTTTCGCGAAGGGATGAGGATGGAAAGGAACATCCGGTTTTATTTTTATCACGTAAGTTGACAAAAGCAGAGGCCAAAAGCATAGTACGACAGAAAAAGGATGTTTGGTGGTGGTATGGAGCATGGCCATAGGAAGCGGTACGGCTGGTGTGGCATTTGCCGTACCACTTTTCGGCACACAAGTTTTAAAATACCATATATTCAAACACATACAATGCGTCTGCTGTCGTCAAACTTTTGAAGCGGCCCTGCCACGCGCGTGGCTTTCCTGCTGAGCTTTGATGAGTAGCATCTTTCCCACTATGATTTATAGAGCAGCGTCAAGTGACGTCTTATTGCCTACGAGATAGCATCTGGAGGGCATAACTACAAGGGGCACTAGATTAAGATGTAAGGGAAAACAACAGCACTTCTAGAAAAGACAGTGCTTTGAGAGCGGATTTCTTAGGCTTGAAAAACAGTTTTCTCCAACAACAAAAATCGCGCGTTATAGGCTTAAGAAATCCAGTCTAATAGCATTGGCTTCAGTAAGACACCCTTCATTTTTCCCTCCAGTGCCCCTTGCAGCTAACCAAGTTACTGGCTCCACCATAGAGTTCTATACAATAATACTACGTTATGTCACTGTCCTATAGCATAAAACATGGAGCCTATAAACTATCAAGTAGTGGGATAGTATACAAGTCCATGCATAAACAGAGCGCAACTTCTATTTTCCCCGCACCCTATGAAGGACAATGAGCTTGACCAAGAAAAGGGAATTTGGGAAAAAGAATTAAAAGAAACGCTAAAGTAAGTTTCAGCAAGTGGTCAACACCAAACTTTGGAGAAACCCCAACACAGCAGCCAACCGATTACGTGACTTACGTGACTTACGTTTTGTTAGTCACCGAAGCAGATAGGCTGTATTAAGACTGGTTTTGCTAGGATACAAGATACACTAATCTGAGAATTAAATAAAAGCAAACTACCCAGACTGGGACTCGAACCTATGACTTCCCCTGACCCGACGTAATTTTGAGACAGTAACAGCTTATATAAACACAAAAATTTGCCCTCTTCGGATCAAAATGATATACTTAATAGCATAAAGTAGCTTCGTGGCCGAAATTGGAGGATGGAATCACCAACTAAAAATTCGCTGTCGGTCAGGAAAATGCACCCCAGTCGGTGGAGTAAACTAGAAAAAGCAAACAAGTCTTCAAAAATTCTCTGCCCCAGTGCCCTCTACCATAAATTCCTAAAAAAAGAAAACTTTAAACATTTGTTCAAAACTTTCAATACCTTCCTAAAGCACCGAACAGAGCGGTAAAGCACCAAACAGAGAGAACAGAACGCACCACTGTTAGAGACAGTTTGGCTCCAAACTTGACGTCGCGCGTGCGCAGTGATGTTGCGTCAGCCTTCAATACCTTCCTAAACTACGGCACAGCTCACCAAGCTCAGCAGAGCATTCGATACGTCATACCTTCCACCGTGACCAGGCCTGGCTAATGGATTTGACCAGGATTGGCTAATAGATGTGACCAGGCGAGAGCAACGCCAAATTGCGAACCATCTCAGGGAGGTGGTTTGCTGGGGTGGAGGATTGAGCATGAGCGAGCTAACAGTTTTGAAGAAACAGATTCATCGCTGACGATGTTGACGTCAATCAAGCCACATCAACATGGATATTAGCAGGGAATGAGCCAAACTGTCACGAACAGTGGTGTGTTTGGTTCGGTTTGTTTGGTCGTTTAGGAAGGTACCGATTGCCTCCGGAGCCAGAAATTGCTTCTACTTCCGTGGTTGCTTCTACTTCTACACCCTGCAGTGGTAACTTCAAACTGCTCCGCCAGACACCCTAGCAGATTTGGTTAGGCCGTACCACTTTTAATTTGCTTCCTACGGCCCTGGTATGGAGCCAGTTGCAGCATTATCTGGCTATGTCGCCATTTGTACTTCAAACTGATCATAATCTATTGGTGTGATTGGGGCAGGTAGGAAAAAAAAATTAAGGCTGCAAATGGTAGTTTATTATGATGAGCTCTCATTTGATCACACAATTAAGTTAGTATACAGGAAAGGTAGTAGTAATGGGAATGCATATACATTAAGTAGATTGCTAGTGGGGAATGGTTTGATAAAGCTTAGCTGAGTGGGTTGGGAGGAAGGCTATGAATGTATGTGAAAGTATTTCTGAAGTGAAGGTTGTATGAATGTGTATTTATATCAGAAAGCTGTATGGTTTCTGTCAATGCCTCTGATGAATTGAATTCCAATATACCAGTGACATTATGGTGATTTAGTGACTAAATCGGTGTTAAAAGGTGGAGGTGTCGTGGCCAGCACTTTTAATTATGTTCCTTTTCAAATGGTGTAAGTGACTTGCCATTTTTCGAAAGTGTGGGAGAAACTGTTGAAATTTTTAAGTGCATCGGACTTTCCACAAGAAGGCAACATAATAATTGCTGGAACGTGCTCGTTTGCACATAAACTTTTAGTGGCAAAGTGTCAGACCGTCTGGAGGTAACGAATAACAACTCGCACCATTGCCACAAGTTCGCAATTGTAATGATTGTGGTCTTTTGTAACATATGCAAAGTTGTTTGCCATGCGAGCAATAAAACGTCTTTCAACAAAATAGTTTAAGGTCTGCAGTCTACAATACAAACCAAAGTTTTTTTTAACTGTCTCAGGACACACCTAAATTAACATTCGTTTATTTAAAGTAGCAACTATCACCAATTGAAATTGGTACGATAAAATCATGGCGCCATCTAGTAGCAGTGATATTTATTGTTAACCTTTACGGATGAACCAGGTGCACCAGGATGTACCAAATTGTCACTCAATAATTAAGGAGGCACGTGGCTTGTTTGATTCGTTAAAAAAAGGGCATTGTGCATTTCTTCGTTTGATGCAAGGAAGTGCTAGATAGTGATAGATTGCAGTAGATGTTGCCAGAGTCTGCAGATTTTCAATCGGTAATAGCTTTAGATAAGATTTATTCCACACGAAACAGGGAAGGCCAGCAGGGAACCAGGAGGAACTTCTAACATTGACCCGCAAGAATAAAAGGTCATGATCTGCAAGAGAATGGCCCTAACTCAATGCTAATGCTAATGTTGGGGAATCAACATGCATTTCTGATAGATTATTTCAAATAGTTCCTATAGTTGTGCTTCACACCAAGCTTTGCGTGTTTCTAATCAATGCGCTACTCACGAACCCATGTATGTTTAGGAACAGGTGGATCAATGAATAGCACAATTCCTTGATAAAATTGATCTCTTATTATTTTGTAACAAGTACAGAGGTCACCCTTCATAGGATGTACCTCTAAAGAATCAAGGACAAGCAAGCTTTATCGTTCGGCATAGCATACACGGTACAAACTTCGATACATTTAGTGAACTTGCACTGCATCTTTTCAAGAAGAAGATCTTTTTTTAAACGAAAACTAAACCCTTCCATCTTAAATTTCACTATTGTTAGTTAAGTACGAAAAAAACAAGATGCAAGTTGCACGAAATTTCCAACATTCGTATTAATTACACAATAGTTAATTTAAACTCTAAGTTTGATGTTTCCATGGCGCAAGACAGCAAACGCGATTTTCTCGCATGGTACTGACGTCACACTTCATCACCTTGGACCTTGGAGGAATGACGTCATTGTAGCATACTAGCGAGTGCGCGCCGGGTCGTGCTTCTAACATGGCGGCTGCGAGACTGGACCGCTCTGACCGTAGCAGCACGAACCAAAATTCAATCTCTGCATGAATTATTAAATTAAAGTATTCAAGAACGTACCCTACCGTGACTCGGTACCCTACAAAGACTCGTGAAAGTTCGTTCAGCTAGGCGGTAATCCACTCTACGCGAAATGCTGGGCAGATAAGCGATTGGACAGTGTCCACTTGTTGCTTGTGGGGAGGGAGAGGCAGACTAGGGAGCACGTGCTTCATTTGAAAAGAATCTGCTATGCTGTTCTTTGCTAGCAGTGAGGAATGGAATGAGAGCCGAGCGCTCTCTTGCCTGGGTGCATGCGCCAACAGGTGATGAAGTGTGACGTCATCACAAACGAGACTTGGATGTGTTGACTGTGCTGAACGAATAATTCGTCTACTAGAATGAAGATTTAGACACATTACTACATAATAACTATAAAGCCTGAGTGGTTTTCGTACCTCTCACATGTTTTTTAAGTGTCTTAATTAACAACACTGATATTTAAGATGGGGGGGGGGGGGTAGTTTTACTTTAAGGAAGGTGACCAAATTTCAGAACAGTATTCCAGAGCTTAGCAAACATACATTAAAAAAGGCCATAAACATTTCCTGGGGTTAGCCTACTAGGAAGAAAAGTTTCATCTACTGCACAAGGTGCTTTATAATTGCAGAAATGGGATGGCTTAATTTGTAAATATCCCTTCGTATTCCATCCTTTGTCACAAAGTCGACAGGGATAGCAGCTGCGTGCCTCACAGCAGTGAGGTCAGTCAACGTCACCATGATCCTGCTTCACGAAAAGAACAGGATGACAGTACCCGCAGCTTCTATCCCAATCACCTTTGTTTTACGAAACGAAAATCCTTCCTTGCTTCAAGATCATTGAACGCTGCAAAAAAAGCCCATACAATGCTATTTTATCATAGGTTTCTAGTAAAAGTAGAAACCATTCATTCGACAACTGGTAACGTAGGGTAATTCGAACACGAACGGAACGAGGGGTAGAATTATTATGGAAACTCAACATCGGCCATGCCGCCCCGCCTTTATGCCACTGCTGACTGAACTTCCTTTTTGGCGGAGCAAGCGACACGACTGTAGCATAGCCTATAACGGACACCAAATTGCAAAAGGTTGGTTGTTGCACTTCTGTAGTCTGGGTGGGATCCAAACGAAAGGTCGGATTGGAATGAAATTTGGTACATAGCTTGAAACCCTCAAAAGTATTGCTGAGCTAGAATTTACCATAAATTGACCAATTATTATGAAAGACCATAATATATAACCATTGTAAATTTTGAATCCTGGAATCCTGAATAGTACAACTGTTACGCAACAAAATCAAGCACATCGAGCTAAGAGCATGAAATTTGATACACATTATTCATTCGTAGTAGTACAAATCGAACAAATCATGGAACCCCCCACGAAATACCCTCCAAGGGCCCCCATGCACCCTGTGGTCCCTTCCTGAGGCACGACCAACAAATTTTTGCAGATCGAGCTAAAAACATGAGATTGGTACACAATTCGTTCTCAGCAGCACAAATTGAATCAGCCATGGAACGCCCATGAAATACCTCTCTAAGGGCCCCCAGCACCCTACCCCTGAAACTCGTAGAACAAATTTTTGCAAATGGAGCTAAAAGTATGAAATTTGTTACATAAGTCATTCTTAGCAGCACATTGAACCAGTAATTGAACCAGTCATGGAACTACCCATGGAAGACACTCAAGGTCCCCTCCCCCTCTTGTTCCCTCTAAGGCTTGACCAACAAATTTTTGCAAATAGAGCTAAAAGCATGAAATTTGGCACACAAGCCATTCTAAGCAGTACAAATCGAACCAGCCATGCAACCTCCTAGAGGCTTGATATTTCAATCCGCTCCGTCGGTTGAAAGCCTGTTTCCTAGTACAGTTTACATTATTGAGCTACTATTTGTCAAAAACGCGAGTTTGAGAAAAGCTCTTTACACTTACCATCTCTGTGATCCATGTTAAAGCAAAAAATTATGATGCTTAACATCGCCATTGTGTTTGAACATTTTAAAACCAAATTTATGGGTATAGCCCCTGTGGGACTTACTCTACACGTACACACCAAAATTTATGAGCTTGAATGCAGAATTAAGGTTTGTACTAAACACTACTGTCACGTTGTGATACGAGAAGGAAACTTAAACGTGAACAATTTGTCCCATTTTTAAAAGTGTTTTTAACTTTTGAGCTTGTTTTTCTTGCCTTTAACGCTCACGGTGTGAGAGGATGGGTATTCCTCCCGTCTGTGCCCTTATAGCACATTTCTGTTATGTTATAAAATCTATTTTATTTTTATTTTATTCTACGAGCCACATCTAGTCTACCTGCTGAGCTTGACATGCAGTTCGAATACGGCTGTAGCGCACATTCAGTTCCTGGAAGAGTAACTGTGTAGCAATTTCAGTTGAAGTATACATAAAATTTAGTTCACACTTTAGATCACAGTTATTCGGCCGAGCGAGAGATGCTATAACATATTAGTTTATTTCTGTGAGCAAACTGGAAGCCAACGCCGAAGGAAGTGAAAGAATCCAGCAACGATCTTTACGAGAACATCTGGGTAGCCCTGCCACTACGTGCAAGATTTGCTGTACAAATGATAACAGAAGTTTAAAATATGCGAAGTTGGAAATATATAATGTTTTCTTTTTAATATTCGTAATTATTTTCTGCATTCTTCATACCAGAAGCACTTTCACTATGGTATATTTGTCAAGTGTGTTTCATGTAGCACTTGAGGCTGCTAGCTCCCTTACCGGGCTCCCTTACCTCCTTGGGGCTGCCCGCCCTCCTTACCAGGCTCCCTTACCTCCTTGGGGCTTAGTCATCCAACGGACAAACCGATTATCTCCGAAAATATATGTAGTAGCAATACCAACTTCGAATTCATTAATTTCATGCACGACGCTCCCTTGTCAATTGTCATGAAATTTTATCCACATAACAACAAAATTACGAACATTATCATGCCCCAAACAGTCAAACACTCACACAGGAACGCAAAATTCAATTTTAGTCTACCTCGCTCGCTTCGCTTGCTTGGCCAATTAAACACAGATTTCATGAAGTTGAGTAGAGTGAAATGCTGCATTGCTGTAGTGTTTTGGAACCAGGAGGTTTTTTGGAAAAAGAGTTTCGGTAAATTGTGTTCTCGGGCAGGGAAGCTGAAAGTTGTACGAAAATTAGTTACTGGAGGCCGCTACTCTTTCAAGATATTTAAAGGAGTGTGTGAGTATTAGTATATTAGTATTAAAAAACGCTCAAGCGTATAAAATACGGATGTAAGCCTTAAAAAACTTAAAGCCCTAAAGGAACAGATATTAGAAAAAGACATGTAAGCCATCAGCGTCGCACTAATACGTGTAAAAGAATCTCCAGCGACCCAAAA
>JAHWFP010092327.1:0-28719 GCA_023313725.1 Lithobius niger | reverse complement strand
CCCATACCGAGTGGTGCATTCACCCCTCCAAGACATGTAGCAAGTGGCAGTGTTGCAAGTTAAAAATGTGACAAGATTTTTGGTATTTCCTAACAAAATTTTCATTCTTTGTCCCAAGGTAACTTTAGCAGTGAAAAGAAAGTTAATTCTGCTATTTCCCTTTCCTCTTCCTTTATTTGTAGCTGGTCATTTTTAACTCATGGCAGAAAAAACCTGTTTATAAAAAACTTCTGTGCAGGTCCAATAAAATTGCATTTCCAGAAAAGAATTTTCAGAGGGGGTGAGATCGGTGTGACATACTTTTGTAGGGGGGTATGAGTACGTGTGACAAAATGTGACATGAGGGAGGGAGGCAGTTAAAATTGGCGAATAATAGCGTGACATACTTTATGAACGGTGCCTTCCTAGGAAGAGAAAATTATGTCAACTTTAACGTCGAAAAAAGAAATTTCACCAGGAAACATACTTAGCGAGTTCGAGTTTCCGCCATTATTGTCTCCAAAGGTAGGTGTTAATTTTAAATGGATATTTTTTGTTCTCCAACATATCCCGGGCAAACAAAATCTTACAGCTGACTCTTTGTCTAGAATGCCGACTCTGTACCCACCTACTATGCAGAATTACTGATTCCTGGTTGGAGAGTCATAAATTTGGAGACGATTAGTGCATGACCCATTTTACCGGAACAACTGGAGAAACACACTAGATTGGACGCAATCTTGTCGATGGTGTTTTGTTACACACGTGATGGTAGGCCCGATAAAATGGAAAATGATTAGTTTAAAACCATTTCTATCACGGAAATTACAGCTGTAAATAGACTCTTATGCTCTATTTTGGGGTTTCCGTCTGATTATACCAGAGGTGTGTGCTGCAGAACTACAACTCCGCCATCAAAGCGCACTCACGATCGCCATGTCTTTGCCATGCACGAATTGGCCACGTGATGTATCAGCATTGAAGAATTGCATGTGCAAGTAGAGTCGGGCATGCAGAGCACTGACAAGGCTTGATTTGTGAGGCGTGACCGAAGGATGAGCTGCCATCTTGAGCAGCCAACTTTTTCTTTTCAAGAACTTTTTGTGTGTTCCTTAAGTGTTTTTTTCGATAACACTTAAACGTTAGAGATGGTAACTCACTTTAAAGTAAGATTGCATTTGAAGTGGCTAATGAATTGAATTTTAACAAAGTTTATTGTAAATAAATACAGATGCAAACCTATTTACGTTGCCTTTTGGACTTATATGTCAGACTACCTGAGCGGGGAATCGAACCCATTACATTTGAAACCAAAGGCCGAGGGTCTTCCGCTGAGCCATACTGACACAGCCAAGTGACAATGAATTGTCAGAAAAACAATTGGTTTCTGAGGCCGTGTCAATATGGCTCAGTGGTAGGACCTCGGCCATTGGTTTCATCAAGCTGTCTGACATTCCCTATTCAGGCAGTCTGACATATAAGTTCAAAAGGCAACGTAAATAGGTTTGCATCTGTATTTTTTAAACTCTTGTTGAGCTATTGGCTTTTCGTCTTTAATCCTTATTTCACGTTTAAGTGTTTCGTTCGTTACACTTGTAATGTGGCACAGCAAATAAGCGACCCTCCATTGATGATTGGAAAGTGTATGTTTATATAATGCGTGTGTCTTTAAAAAAAAAGGCCGTGTCAGTATGGCTCGGCTGTAGGACCTCGGCCTTTGGTTTCAAAGGTCGTGGGTTCACTTCTCCGCTCAGGCAGTCTGACATATCAGTCCAAAAGGCAACATAAATAGGTTTGCATCTGTATTTATTTAACTAGTCGGGCCGTTGGCTTTTCGCCTTTAAAGTTTTTTTTGCAAATAATACCTAAAACAAAACCGAGAAGGGTGAAAGAACCCGCCAAGTTTCAGCCAATCAAAGCAGTGATATCAGAGCCAAAAAGGCTGCCACCAAGTTACTACATTAGTTCCCTAGGTAATCCAACCGAGTATTAGATCAAAGGTTAAATAAAAAACCTGACCATTGCTACTATCGGTAGCAATGGTCAAGTTTTTGATTTAACTTGTGAGGTAACAGTCAGTGGGATTAGCTTGGCAACTAATGTAGTAACTTGGTGGCAGCCTCTTTGGCTCCGATATCACTACTTTGATTGGCTGAATCTTGGCGGGTTCTTTCACCCTTCTGGGTTTTGTTTTAGATATCACTTCTTTTGTAGTTTTTTGTGTGTGTGGCGTCTTATTTTTACCACTGCCCATTCATCTACAATCTGGCGAAGTTTGGTCGAAAACTATTGAATACGATTTTATGAACAATGTTGTGTTGCCGATGATTTCTGGCAGTCCGTTTGCATTGTTACTCGTTCTAATAAGGACGGTGAGCTCTGGGAGTATGGCAGAGGGAGTGGGAGACATCTACAGTGGCAAGGCAAATGCATGGTGTACACCCAATGTGCGGGCTCAAATCCAACGTTGATCGTTTAAGTTATCGAGACGCAAAACTGCTCTCCAGGCTGCGTAACCGGTCACTCCCTGCTAAGAGCGCACATGTCTCATTTCGGTTGGGTTGATTCGTCGATGTGCCATATGTGCCTAGTCGATGAGACACCTGAACATGTGCTGCTGATTTGTCCACGTCATACGCAGTGACGAGCAAGGATCGCTTCATGGACACCGGAAATACCCATGCTGCAGGACTTGCTCTCGCACAGCAAAGGCAGAAACCCAGTTTGCAAAATGCGAGCGATTGCTAGGTTCTGTACCGAAGTGGGGATTAATGTGTAGGTGGGTGCTCCATCTTCGGTCTTCTGAACTGTCTGATGACTGCGGGCTACAAAGGTGTGAGCGGATTGTATAGAGTAGACGGGAACAAGACAAGCTTCAAGATTGTGCGGTTTGGTGGTTTTACTATCGTTGTGGTACTACCGCTTGTCATAAACCTATTGTGCGCGTCAGTTGCACTTGGCTGCGCAGTAGCGACCTGCACACAGTGGAAGTTGGACCAGTGAACGAGTAAGCGGAATTTGTGCGTGTGCATCATTGTAGTTTGCCGGTAGCCAAAGATTACTTGCACGTTCCAGTTGTTGATGGTGTGTGATGATCCTGTGTGGAGCTGTGAGCCATGAGTACGTAGTACACTGTACACAGTAAACTGTATGCGGCTCATACGCACATATCCTGTACACAGTGGGTGACTGGTCCCGTGCGTTTCACAGTCAGTGATGGGCTTGTGTGCATAACTGAGGTTTACTGAGGTTCACTGGGTGCAACAGTGTGGGTTTGCTGGCACAATTGTGTACATTCAGTGATTTTGACTTATGTATGTGTATTATGTTGTGAGTAGTGTAATGGTACTCTGTAAAAGGTTTAAGTTTAGACTTAGGCTTGGGGCATAAGACCAGGGGTCAAGGCCTTAAATAAATTCAAGGATTGAAGCAGTAATGCTTATTTTGATCACTGGTGGCGTTTTCCCGACATACAGAAAAATAGCACTAAAAATGATTGCAATCTTTTTATTTAATGCGTCACCAAACTACAAACCTTAAAATGCACATATTGGAGTTAAAAGAGGGCTGAATACCAAATTTTATTCGTACCTGTCGCATAATTTATTTTATATGAGCGGCATTAGTAGTCAGCAGTCAGTAGTCCATAGTCAATATCCACCCAAAACCAAAACTGGTAAAAAAAAAGCCCCCAAGTTTCAAGAAAGGGTCGGCCTTTCAAAGTAGTGATATCATTCAATCAGGGAAAGGCCGCCAAGGTTAATCCTGTTAGCCAAGTTAATCGCACCTACTAATAGTTCGAAAGTTAAATGAAAACTAGAACATTGCTACTGGCGGTAGCAATCTTCAAGTTTTCATTTAATGCCCAAAGTATTATTAAGTGCGATTAACTTGGCTAACAGGATTAACCTTAGATGCCTTTCCCTGGTTGAATGATATCACTACTTTGAAAGGCCAGCCCTTTTTTGAAACTTGGCGGCTTCTCTTTTACCGTTTTGGTTTTGGGTGGATATAACAGCTTTCATAGGACTGTGAACGACAGAAGGCTCAGACGGTTTAATCATCCCCTCTACCTTTTCTGTCTGGAGGAATTTTATGTCTATAAATTTGCTCATTCATAATTTTCACATTTGCCGTTGCCTGATTAGCAGTTACGCCAGTGAAATTGACGCGGTCAGAACTTGCTTAGGCTTGTAAATGTACACAGAATTTCACAGTCTAATCATCACCTTTAACTGTTTTGTTCGGAGGTATTTTATGTCTCTTGATGTTGTCATTCATTATTTCGACATTTGCCAATGCCCAATTTGCCGTTAGTTGAGTCAAACTGGCACGGTTGTGGTTTATTGTTTGTGCTTGTTTCACAGGCTTAAGTTTGTTCAATCTCAATTTTGAGTGTTCTGGCTACCAAACGCCGATGTTGGTTCGTTTCGCTCACTCACAAGGTTAGTTTGAATCATGTCATGAAGCTGGAATTGTTCACTCAAATAAATCACGTTAGCGTATCCAAATTGGTGACGACTGATGTTTATCAATGGCGTATTGCATAAATATAAATAATGAATTTGAATTTGTTTCTACTGAGCATATCAAACCTACATGTTATTCGCTCATTCTACAACTTAAACCTACTACTTAATCTAATCCGGCATTCCATCTACATCCACAATTTCGTATTTCCATACGACTTACACTTTTTCACAATGTTACACCTTCTTCTAGTACTACCCCTTCACCTGATCCAAACATCCATACAGTCCCACCAACCACCGTACTGTTCATAACAACCCCCTGCATCAGCTAGTCAAACCTTTTGATCCGTCTGCAAAACCTGACCACCTGATGTAGTGAGTCATAGGCCGCCGGATTGTGCAGGGGCACACCAAGAATCTCTCCCAGATTGCGGTCCCAATCCAACAGATGATGGCCCCTATAAGGTGCCCACAAGTGACATTAACAAAACATGCTCCACAGTGTCCTCCTCCACACCACACCGACAGACCGGCAACTCCCTCCACCCCAGCCTATGCATATGCGCCCACAGAAGCCAATGCCCCGTTCGAAGCCTAGAAATCAAAGCTGCATCCCTCCTAGACAAGTTGTTTAGAGCGCCTGGGACGGCAACCGAGGGGTGAACGCTATACAGAACCCGATCTACAGTGCTCGAGTCCCATTCTCGCTGCCAGGAACTAGCTGATATTGCTCTAAGGACCGGCAGTAGATCTCTTGGGGCAACTGGAAAAGCAGCCCTATTGCGCCTTCCACAAAACCCTGCCTGGCCAGCTCATCGGCCACCTCATTCCCGAAGTGGCCTGAATGGCCTGGCACTCTCTGAACGGACACCCTAACGTCACCCAGGAGAGTACTGACCAGTTTCAGTCCGATCTCCTGAACAATGGGGTGGCTGACATCAAAAGACCCAAAAGCCGAGCGAAGGTACTTAATGCCAGCCGCTGAATCTGAGAGAACCCGAAAACCGGTAACCTGGAGATCCATTCCGATGTCGATCTCAATCGAGATGGCAACCAGTTCCCCGAGAAAGTGGTTCACGAATAACAATCGGCGCAAGTCCTAATGTTGGTTGTTGCCAACTGGAACCAGATGACGTCATCATACCGCTTTTGGAAGAAGAAACAGTTTCGTCTTTGTCGGCCACCATCGTCAGCTGGTTTTTAAATCTCTATCAAATAATTGTAAGTATATTCGTTTGGATTAGATATGTAGCATTGCCAATTTTAAATGTTTCAGCCAACTCTTTGGACAATTATTACAACAATAATTTGGCACGTACGAGTCACTTGAGGGGCAGATGCTGCTAGCTGCAACCCCCATTTTAGAAAAAGGCACTTCCACATATGATGCTTTACCTGTCTGCCGAAATTTAGATCTGGCAACTTTCCCTAATGAGCTCTAGACGTGTCTTTCTACCCTATGAAAATTAACACGAGAACAGTATTCATTAATGCTTCCAAATAAATTAATAACAAGCAAACCCTTTTATTGTTGTGGGGAAGATAATTCAGTAGAAGGCCGTGTACCGTCCTCTGCAAGTTTTCATTTAATGTCCAAAGTATTATTCAGTGCGATTAACTCGGCTAATAGGATTAACCTTGGCGACCTTTCCCTGGTTGAATGACATCATTACTTTGAAAGGCCGACCGTTTTTTGAAACTTTGAGGCTTCTCTTGTACCAGTTTGGGTTTTGGGTGGATATCACAACTTTCAGAGGACTGTGAATGAAGAAAAGATCAGACAGTGTAATCGTCATCTGTACCTTTTTGGTCTGGAGAAATATTATGACTATACATTTTCTCATTCATAATTTTCACCTTTGCCATTGCCCAATTAGCCGTTACGCCAGCGAAATTGATACGGTTTGACACCGATTTTCGTTCGCTTCGTTCACTCAATCAGCGCATCCCTCTTCACTTGGCCCTACCTCGGTTAACTTTAATCATTCTATCACTTAGTTACCATGGTGTTCACGTCATATAATTGTCCCTTTTATCGTCGTGGGGCAGATAATTTAGTTTGGTTTCGTGTACCGTAACAAAAAACCGACCAAATCTTTGCAATAAAAGATACTCTTAGTGAACCACCTACTTGCAACAACAATGAATTCTAACAATTAGGTACTGAAACGATAAGCGTGTAACACTTAAGCATGGTATAATCAATCTACTGTTGGATGACAATACAAACAGTGGTTACAACAATTATTTTGCACTTACGAGTCACTTGAGGGCCACGTGCTTCTAGCTGCAACCCCCATTTTAGAAAAAGGCACTTCTCCATATGACGTTTTACCAGTCTGCCGAAATTTAGATCTGGCAACTTTCCCTAATCAGCTGTAAACGTGTTGTTATACCCTATGAGAATTAACATGGGAGCCTGAGGACTAGTTACTAGTTAATAGTTACTAGTCACTAGTTACTAGTTACCAGTAACACAAATTCAACGTTATTGAGGACAGTTTTGCTCGATGAAGGACACGTTCTCACATTTTCGTGTTGACGTTTTCTTCGTTACTGGACCCAAGACACCTGATTCAAACGATTTGCAAAGATTTCTACCGCATGGGGAATTTACACCACTATTCTGAAATCGTTTATAAGTTCGTTTCAGTTAAAAGACACAGTCTGTTAGTGCGGCCACCTTTTTTTTCATCAAAAATCTTTTTTTAACAATCGGATGTCTACAATCGGACGATCTACTGTTACTTGGCGGCGACACACTAGCGTGTGTCTAGATATATTAGTCAGCAGAAATCAACGATCTTCAAGCACTTTTATGACATTGATACAGTTTATGGACATAATTGAAATACAACTATTGCTTGTCACGGCACAAAGACTGCCCATTTCCAACAATTTTCACGCTGTTTCACCGCATAGGTATTTATCCTCGCTATCGTGAAATACGCTCAGCTCTGGTTTCTGTTAAAGTACCAAAAGCTAGTGGCCATGCAACAACAACGCTGGAATTAAACAACGACTTTCTTCCAGTGAAGTTACAATGAAGTGTGACAATCATTAAACTTGCCGAGCGGACCACTGGTGTGGTCCTTGATAAACTTGCTGATTCAGGGATTTGAAGTGAAAAAATCTATAAATATTTCTAACTATCGTTAAAAAAAGATTTGTTACAGAATAGCAAAGTGACATCGTTAAATAGTGAAGGGGATAGGTACACCAATTTTAAAAGTGGATAAAGAATGACATACAGTTTTGTTCATATATAGATGCCATATTTGACTGAAATACATTGTTAAATACCCTCACAATTTGTAGTGTTTTCATAGTTTTGCTGGTGTGTTCCTTTATTCGGAGCACACCTCTGACGAATTGCCTAGCAGCCACTATAGGGCTTTTCCTTTACACTGTGGGTAAGGTGTCGACTCCTCAGCCAATGCTGCTCTTGATGTCACAACTACCCTAGTCTACTTACAGACTCTACGCACTAGGATGGGTCCTGGATTCCCTTAGCATTCCTGAAAGGAAGTCTTTTTCACCCAGTCTTTTTCACAACAGAAGACTTCCACCTACTAGAACCGTTCTCATGTTTCTATGTACCCATTCCAGGAAGTAGTTAAAACGTCTTCCTTGGTAGCCCTACCATTAAAAGAACAAGCCTCGACCACGAGACTTTTCTTCTCATTAGTCGGCCAGCCATGAAAGAGACATATTTTTCGTCATTTATTTCAATTCGAATAACTGTTTAAAAACTTATTTCTATTCATAATGGGGATAAACTCTGTAGAGTTTACTTCTGGCCTCAAGACTAGTTTTCTTTCCCAAACGATCCACTATTTTACCTCTGCCAGTCGGTAGCAAAACGTGGTTCGAATTGGTTTTTGCTGCTACTACACCAAGGAGGATTAAAGATGTCTCCTGGTGGTTGGAAGAAGTCAAGCTATTTAAAAGAAAGATACACCATGAGTTTATGACAAGTAAGAAACGGTAGTAGAATTTTTAAAGAAGTCTAACTGCATCTAAGAACAGTGTGTAATATGAAAATGTGCAGTTATGGAAAATTTTATTTTGCTTGACTGAACCCGGATTACTTTTTGTAGACACCGATCCTGGATCGGTTTTTCAAATAGAGGTTGAGAAACTTCTGTAAACAGTATGCCAAATGCTGAACTAAAAGTATTAGCAACAGAAAATGGCTGGGAGTTAAAAGAAGCCCTAATAATAGACTCTGGGTCAGCCAGGCACTGCAGTTTAAATAGAAATTGGTTAAAGTATAAGTCAGGTACAAACTGTGTCAGTTAAATGAGCCACTAGGAATAATATTGTGCATGCTAATTAAGCTGGTGATGTAACTTTAGAAATTAACCTCCTGGCTTCGACCACGCACATCGTCGTTGCAAGGAACACCTGTATTTGGCCCCGAAACCACGGCACACAACTAGTGACGAGACGTGTTGTCACGTCATACATTGCTGCAGCAATCTCCACCCATGTCTCTATAGACGTCCAAGTTCGCCAATGCCAAACTTGCAACATGTCGTGTTCGTCTCCTCGCACAGTGCTGCAGTAGTCTTTGCCACCCACAGCTCCATATATCTGTCTGGCTTCAAAACGCACTTCCCTGTTTCAAGGAACACCTTTCTTTGGAACTGAAACCATGCTACATAGTTATTCATGAATAGCATCGCTCACAAGATGCTCACAGACTTGTTATTAGGCTTAAAATGGGCGAGGGGGTTTCGCCTACCCTGACACCAAGTTTCATGAGGCCCACACTGCTGGTTTTCACGCTCCGACCATTTTTAACCGACTTTCCATACACTCGCAATACTAAAAAAAGTGCAGTTAGTCACCAGCACCCGTGGGGTTTGTCTGACGGTCTCCATCTCTTGGTGCCGTCCTTCTGGTATGAGAATTTTGGAGCCGAATGGACCATTTAATTAAAAAATTTCTGCTTAGCAACGCTGCAAGTGTAGCGCAGTGAAGCGTGCACACTCGGTTTTCAAGAGGCTGCCACATGGTTATTTTTGAATAGCTTCGCTCGCAAGTTGCGCATGGGTTTATGGTTAGACTTAAAATGCGCGGGAGGACGCGACGCAGGTGTCCACCGAGTTTCATAATGGCTGTATGGCTGGTTTTGCAGATATAACCATCCGAAGTTACACCTATTAAACTCGCAATGCTATTTTGGCTTGGCCGAGCGAGGTTATTCACGTATAGTGCCACTCACAGGGTGAGCACGGGCTTGTAGTTAGGCGTGAAATATGCAGTGGTACGAGACCTATTATGATACCAAGTTTCATGTTGCCCACACTGCTGGTTGGACGATATTCCTATTTAACCGTGTTACCCTTACTGTCAGGCAGTGCAGCGTGGCGGGGAGCGACCGTGTAGCTTTTTTGTGGTCGCTTGGTAATATTTGAATTACTCGGAAACTATTCGTCCGATTTGATGGGGTTTAGCTTGTTAGATCGGTCAAGAAAAGACCTATCTACCTTCCGAAATTCATGTCTCTAACACTTACGGTTCGTGATTAGACCTGTGTTAGCAATGCTTGGTGCAGTATCACAAAGTAAATAGGGCCACTGGTTGCGCTGGCTGGTCGAGTTGGAATCTCGTTAATCGCTGCATTTGTGAATCGCATTTGCCCCTACTGTCAGGCAGTGCAGCGTGGCGGGGAGCCATCGCGTAGCTTTTTTGTGGTCGCTTGGTAATATTTGAATTACTCAGCAACTATTCGACCGATTTGACTGGGTTTAGCTTGGTAGATCTACCTTCCGAAATTCAGGTCTCTAGCACTTACGGTTCGTGATTAGACCTGTGTTAGCAATGCTAGGTGCACTACCACAAAGTAAATAGGGCCACTGGTTGTGCTGGCTGGTCGAGTTGGAATCTCGTTAATCGCTGCGTTTGTGAATCTCGTTAATTGCTGCGTTTGTGAATCTCGTTTATCCCTTCGTTAGCAATGCCAGGTGCACTAAGACGCCTCGCATGACCGAACAGCATTTTGCAGCTAAGCCGATCAAATCACGATTCGTTCACGATAATGTTTACTTCATGCCGTCGATCCTCACAATGTCACAGGTTTTTCATTTTAGTTTTCGTTAATAGGATCGAGGGTAATATGGATAGGATACCCTTGATAGGATAGACCTTCTTTTACATGGTCCAATGGTTCTCGCTGATGTTGGGGTCCAAACCATAGGTGTGGAAAGCAGGTTGGTGTGTCCATGGATGTGTCATTCTCCCATGCAAACAAATCTGCTAAGAGTCGAAGGTTCTGTATAGCAGTGCAGACCTGCCGAATTGCTCTCAACCACCTCGGTGTGCTAAGTGAGGTACTATTGGGATGTCATCAGTTTCTGACTTGCTTTCTGCGGCGGTGGTGGAGCAGTAAGTGCTTAGCCAGGAAAGTGAGAGTGCCCAATGATTCAAAGTATGAGGGCAGTATGGCAAGCGTGGAAGGGTGGCTGTCGTGTGCAGCAGCTTCCCGAAGTATGATGAGCAGACAGTGCTAAACCAGGGAAGGGAGAGTGCCCAATGATTCAAAGTATAAAAGCAGCGTCTCCTGAAAGGGCATTAACATTAATGGCCTGGCACTACAGTAATCTTGCTCTGGCGGCCTTCGGGCCATGGTTGGGTAGTGAAGGGTAGCATGCTGGGCCGTGTTCGAGCTTGAGTAAGTGACAGAGAAAGAGTGGACAGTCAGACTCTTAGGCCACCTGGAACGGTGACTGTCGAGTACAGTTGCTTCCCGAAATGGCTAAGAGTGAGTGAGGCGAGATGAGTGAATGCACCTGATTCTTTCAAAGAAAGTATGAGGGCACATAATCAAAGCTAGTCTAGTGGTAAAGGTTGGCAGTGAGGACAGTGGCTGCTGAAAGGGCTTGAACACCAAGCTGCTCGGCGGCTATCGTAATCGTGCTCCGTCGGTCTTTGGGTCAGGGCGGGTAAGCAAGGGTAGCATGTTGGGCTATGCTCGAACTTGAGTAAGTAGCAGAAAGAAAGAGGAGTGCCAAACTTGGGCAACTTCATTGGTAATAAAGTAAGTGTTGATTCAAAGCGTCCTTGACCTTGGACCCATACATCGAGTATTGACTCTGCACTACACTGACGTACGCCTGCAGGGTCACCATGAGCCAATAATGATTCGTCATGACCATGGTCAATTGCTGAAGACAATAGTTTTTAAGTGTTTATCGTTTTGATCATTATTGTTACCAGTTGTTATGTTTGTAAACAAGTTGGAAATGTTGTTGTCAAAGAAGCTTTTAAGGCTTCACTTCATCGAAACTCCTCCCACCGTTTGGACCATGTTTTATGCTAAAAGACCGTGTCCCTTCCATATGTAAATATGTCATGATTTAGTAAACTACAGTGATGTTTATCGTGTTCACTAAACTGAGTTGTCATTCCGAGTTTCACAGTCCAGCGTTTGTAGCTCCAGTTATTAATTCCACTGCGCCTATCCCTTCAATGTGGTAGCAGGAGCTGTGTATTTGGAACTTTGGATTTGATGCTCAATATGGAAAGTGAACTTCAGAGAAGACATGGCAAAAATATGTGGTGATGTTATTTTCGGAAACCAGGAGAAAATTGGAGGTGTAAGACGTCACCCGCAAGGAAGGGAAGAAACGATGAAGAAGAGAAGATAATCAAATAAGTATCATTTTTCTAAATAAGGATATTCGAACGAAATAATGATGGCTCGCACACGAATGGAGATGGAGGAAGTTACAACTCCCCAACACCAAGTTTAGCCCAATGCTAAACGAACTAACCTAAGTCAACTTCAACTCTGAACGTTCAGACCAACACTGAAAGAGAAATGGAGGAGCAGAGGTGTGCGCTTGGTGAGAGATACTGAGCATGGAAAAAGGTGGCAGAAGGCTTGCCATTTGGCTTCGTGGTATGAATGGGGAGAACAGGTTGGTTCGTCCTAAACAAATGGATGCGCTATTCTTCCATGCTATGAAACCTACTTAGAGTCGAGGTTCTGTGTATCTGTGCAGACCCGCAGAATCGCTCTCAACCACCTCGGTGTGCTGAACTGAAGTAATTTGGGACGTAATACCGGGGTGACAATGGTTACTGCGCTTTCTGTAACACCGGCAGGGATTGCAGGTAGGTCAGGCCAGATTGGGTACTTGAAAGAATGGAGTCCCTGGATTCCCCTTATTCCATCTTTTACGTACACTTTCATACTCGATGAATTGCTTGTAGGGAGAGCTTGCTCAAATTCTCGGGAACCTTGAAAGCAATCCCGGGTGTTTATATAAATTGCCTCCTTCCCTGCCACACAGGATGAATGCTCTGTGGCAGCGATTACGGCATCAAGCAGTTTCTAGCACATTGCTGAATGCATGCAATAGGGAAGGACAGCTTGTTGCGTGCAGCCATGTTCCGGACCGTGCTTTGACGCAGCATTCTAGAACCAATACGTGATGGGATTGAGAGTTCTGTATGATAATTTTTGGTTCTGCGTTACCATGTGACCGTAGGTGCGAAATGAAAGAGAGCTTGAAAGCCGAATGAAAAGCACAGTTTGGCCAAAGAAATGTAGCAAACCTGGAGAAATATGTGAAACCACACATGCACTCGGTACGAGAGACACCGCGCGTCCTCGTCACAGAAAAGAGCGTAGGACAAATTTCGGAGGAGATGAGACTTTCCCAGTGCTTTGTTGGACGGTCGACGAAATGTATTTAACAGACTGGTCTCGTCATACTGTGGACGAGCTCTGATGCTGGTGTGGGCCTACTATAATCTTGCTCCATTGGTCAGTGATTGTCCTGTGATTCTTCGGGTCATTCGAGCACACTGGGCATGTGGTGGGTATGCAAAGGTATCATTCTGAGGAGTTGCTGAAGAGCTTACAAAATGGTTGATCTGACTCACTTGCTTATTAGTCTGACTGCTCCTCTTCTGCTTTTAGGATTAGAGAGTGGTGATGCACTGCTGAAAGAGTTTGAACATTAGTGGCCTGGCCTTACCATAATTTTGCTCCATTGGTCTTTGGGCTGGGGTTGAGTAAATGAGTAGGAAAGGGTAGCATGCTGGGCCATGTTCGAGCTTGAGTTACAGGACGATCCTAACTCGCATGCCTTGGATTGGGAATGCATTAGTGGTAGGCTAAGTGGTTGTTGCTTTTTTGTGTTCCTAAGTTCGGAATGAGCTGCCTGTGGGTGAAAGAGTCTGGGGATGTGGTGCTGAAAGAGTTTGAATGCTAGCGGCATGGTCGTACCGTTAGTCTTAGATTGTCCCGTTATTCTTCTTCAGCTGATTCAGGCACACTTGCTGCGGGTGGGTAAGCAAAGGTAGCATGCCGGGCTGTGTTTAGTATGAGTATGTGGACGATCCTAACTTGGTTGTGCAGTATGTTTCTGTGTCGTGGGTTGGGAGTGCTTTAGCAGCAGGCGAATCAGACATGGCTTATGCGTTCCCTACAGAGTTTGGGATGTGCTGGCTGTGAGCAAATGCATTTACAGGTGAGGTACTGTTGAAGGAGTGAGAACATTAGCGGCCCGGCCTGGCCCAACATAATATTGCTCCATTGGTCTTCGGGCTGTGGACGGATTAGCATGTTGGGCCGTGTTTAAGATCCAGCAAGTGTAGGACGAACATAACTTTTGCTTTCATGCCTTCGTATCTTGTGCTTGTGCTTGAATGTGTGAGCTGTGACTGAAATGCGGGGTTTGGCTCATGCTTCAGACGAATGACGTCCAAATAGCGTGAACGATGCACCCTTGAACATGGCCAAAGGCTGGCCAACTTGCTTCGTGGCCAACTTGCTTCGTCTGTGTGTCTTGCTCTCCTTCTTCAGAAGGTTGCGTGGTATATGGGCCGTGGGCAGGAAAGTTTGCTCTCGTGCTGCCAAAGGCCTTTGTTGGTGGAAAGTTACCTGGTTGATCCTGCCAGTGTCGAATGCTAGTCTTGAAGATTAAGCCATGCATGTCGAAGTTCAAGCTGAAGGTGAACCGCAATTTGCTCATTAAATCAGTTATGGTTCCTTAGATCGTACCATCCTACTTGGATAACTGTGGTAATTCTAAAACTAATACAGGGTGGTCCACAAAAAACTGACAACTCAAAATTTTCTAAGTCCAACTTTTCTAGTTAGCACACCTCAGAACCATAAGTGGACAGAAATCTTCCAGTTTCATTAGATTTGATTTCTGTCCTATCCTGGGTCTAAGGGGTGCTAACTAGAAAAGTTGGATTTAGAAAATGTTAGGCGTCAGTTTTTTGTGGACCAACCTGTACACGCTGGCTAAGCTCTGATTTTTAACGACGACCGCTTTTATTAAAACAAGACAAATACGGATCCACAAGGGTTCCGTTTCCATTTGATGACCCAGGATAACTTGGAGCCGATGGCACGGTCTCAGTACCAGCGACACATCTTTAAAATGTCTACTTTATCAACTGTCAATGGTAGGCTATGCGCCTGCCATGGTTGTTACAAGAAAATTGGAAATTAAGCCAACAGCGAAAATCATACACTAGAAATAACGTAGTTCAGTAAGCCACCTTTATGCACTTACGTTTCGTCGGAGTGGCATGACCCGGATTCGAACCGGCTACCCAGTTCGCCCCCAGATCACTTGCATAGCGCCTTAGTCGCCATGGCCACGTCCTCCACTGGCTTTAATTTAAAAATAAAGATAACTCACTGAACCTGTTATTAAGGTCATAACCGTGACCAGGGCTCCATTCGACCGAAATTCACTCGGCCATAGCAATGGAGAGGGAAGACAAATCATACACTTACAAGGCTCAATAAAGAAGAAATAAATAGACATAAATCGCTGGAAATAATACTAAGGAAAATTGGAAATTAAGCCAACAGCGAAAATCATACACTATTAGGTGGCTTACTGAACTACGTTATTTCTCCTGTGTATGATTTTCGCTGTTGGCTTAATTTCCAATTTTCCTTAGTATTATTTCCAGCGATTTATGTCTATTTATATGGTTGTTACAGGTAATGGGGAGTCAGGGTTCATTACGGCACGAGGAAGGAAGGAAGGAAGTGAGGTCTGGATATCTAGTACTGTAGATGAGGTCTGATGCTGGCTCTAGCCTTACCATAATCTTGCTCCGTCGGTCTTTGATTGTCCCACGATTCTCTAGATGATTCGGGCACACTGGCTGCGTAGCGGGTAAGCAGAGGTAGCATCCTAAGGCTTTGCTTGAAGGACTTCAAAACGTTTGCCCTGACACACTTGTGTGTTCTGGGTTCTGAAAGGCAGAAGGTCTAGAATTCTAATACAGACTGGTCACTGATGGTAGTGGTTCTTGTCCCCTCTCGGGGGCTTTTGCAGGCCTATATAGCCTCGGGGTTTATAGCTAGCACTGCGAGTTGGAACCAGCAGCCCGATGTCTCGACTGGCTCGCGGTTCCAGCCTACTACAAAACGGTTGATGCTTGAGTTTCGGCTCGGTGTCCCAAACTGCATTGTTTTGCGGCCAGAGGAAGCACATGATGTCATTATTGTTTTCCACAATGGTAGTGTAACAGTGCTACTTCCTCAGTTGTTTGGGTGGAGGGATGTAGGAGCAGGCTCGGATGGGATCGTACTCGATATGAATATCCATCACGCTATCGATGACCAAACTCAGTAAACACATCACTGGGTGGTGAAACTTTTCATATGCCTCATCAAGCAATGTGGGATGTCGTGAATGGAGGAAGTGTTAACGTAAAGGCTCCAGAACCTGGCATTGAGAGTTTCCCCACCTCTGGTGAACTTCACCGTTCAGACGAAGTTGAAATTCAGTCGAAATGAAGTTGGTCAAACAGGCAAAATGAAGTCGCGCAATGCCGGGTTTCAGGCAGGACAGGAGACATATGGGATCACTGAGATATTGGTAGCCCTTTTCGTTCTTGAAGTTCTTCTCATAGTTATGAAAGCTGCTATCGAAGGCATTTTCATAAGTTGGCAGTTCTACATGGCAGTCTTCGCGCTGTGTCCTCACAGATGGAATGACGCAGAGTGCAAGAAAATCGTTGGTCTGGTTGTCGGTACAAAATGAGCATGTGAAGGTAGTTTTTGTTGACATGATTGAATCTAGAGACCAAAAACGAGCGTTTAACTCTTTATATTTTAGAAAAAGTATTTGAGATCATACAAAATGTTAATTTATTATGTATAGAAAAAAAATTTGTAAGCTGGCACAAAATGTCAACTCTATATATTGAAAAACATTTACTCTCTGTTTCTGCGTCACCCCGACTGGTCTAAATTATCCACCAGTTCAGTTCTGAATGTAACCCTAGTCGAAAACACCCTTTACCTTAGAAATTCTTACCTCATCCTCAACTTTGAATTTATTCGGTTTTATTCGTTTAGGAATTCGTTTATAAGCTTAACTTCACCACCAACCACGTCTTTAGGCATTGGCTTAATGGCCCTATGCACAGAACTGTTGTATTTTTCTAGCAGATCTATCCACTTGTAGCTGCCTCTAAGCGTGAATAAACTCCACATTAAAGGAAGGTGGAGTTGGAAAATTCGAACCTTCATCGAATTGTATCAGTCGAGGCTGAGTCGAGACGAGCATTATCTTAAAAGCATCGGTAATGTTATCAGCCGACTTTGATTTAATCGGTTCCACTCTTGCAAACTTACTGTACACATCAATCTGAGTAAGCAGGTACTTGTACCCACTGTTGACGTGGGAATACGGTATCATCTCGACTAAATCAATCTGACATAAGTCGTCAACAAAGGTGGCTTTAGCCTTAGGCATGGGGTAATGCCTGCAGGCATTTGTGGAGTTCTTTGGCTAGAGATTCCATTTAGACCTGTTATTTAATATTACTAATAATTTTTCCATTTAGACTCAGATCACTTAATAATACAAATATTTTATTCTTCTATTTACTAACTGCCCCATCCCCAACTTGAGCTTAGCCTTCATAGCACCAGCTACAGCAGCAGCAGTGGCACTCTCGTCCAATCCCACGATGGCATGGCAGACGATTAATTTCTTGGCAGCTGAAGCTAATGCCTCGTCTGCCCTTTGTCTATAGACTAAATCATTGCTTTTATCATAAGCTATGTTGTGTTTTTACAAGTTTCGTCGCGAGTATTGAACCCTACGTAACCTCTCGGTAACTTCTTGGTCAGTTTTGTACTACATCCGAAAAATCTATAGCCTGTAGTGTGTAATTCAACAGTTAGCTTATTTATCATACTGTTTAACAGGCCCGAACTATTTTGGGAACTTTAGCCTGAACTTGACTGTCGATTTACCGTGTAGTTTTTTAAACCGCGACTTGTTTGTCCCACACGCATTGTATTTACCCATCAGGAGTGATTGTTTATTCGATGTTGCGACAATAACTGGGTCCACAGTACCAGTAACTAGCCTACACTTGAATAAGTACATTTTTAAATATTTGTTGTTGTTTTATTACACTAAAAAAGTATTGAATATTTGATATATTTCCTTCTAAAATATTTGTGTATAAGGAAATTAGTCCTTTCCTACATTTTAACTAATATGATGAAAATCATTAACTACGTTTCTATGGACGAGACCACGTTTGAGAAAGGCAAGAAAAAAGGAGACGTGCTTAAATTTCCCAAACAACACCAATGCATTATTACCCTATTCGCGGTTCCGTCCATTGCCGTACAATGTTAAACTTGAAGGTCCTTGGGGCCCCTCAAGACACGACCCTAGAGTGATGAAATTTTTTTGTGTGTGATAGTGATGCCCAAGAGCAACTTTTCCACACCCTGCCAATGAGGAATTCCAAAAAGAAAACTTGTACACTCCACTCTAATTTGTGTTGGGAGTGCTGAAACTTGGACCCCCACGGATTTCTGATGATAGGCAAGAACAAGCCTTTGAGGGAAAGAAGATACAGATGCAAATTAGATTAGACGAGAAATCATGGTGGATTAGACGAGAAAATTGTGTTTGAGTTGACAAAAATCATTTTCGGGTTAATAAAAAATCATGTCTGTGTCAACAAGAAATCATGTTTGGGTTAAGAAGAACTTATGTTTGTGTCAACAAGAACTCAAATTTTGTTACATAGTTAAAAGGGCTAAGGTTTAATTTTACTAAAATGAGTGTTGGTACTAAGAAATGAAGACAAGTTTTGAACAAGTACGAGGCCTTCAAACGAAAATTTACGGATGCCAAGTTAGAAACGGTTATCGAGTCTGTGCATCTTACCAAGATTTTCAAACAAATAACAGATCCCATCATTTAACAGACCAAACTACAAACTAAAGAAAGCAAGAATGCGGCTGCACAATGCCAGCACTAGATCAAAGAGTTGCTGGCCATCAAAGGCGGACAACAGAAACAGCACATACAACACGGACAAAAACTTCGTAACATTCAGAGGGCTTTGGAAGCTGTGACTGGGCTCAACTACGATAGAGAAGAAGAAAAATGATATACGGAAGACTCGGAATCCGAGATTGCTTTTGATGCTGGGGCAATGAGATGGTTATCTAGCTCCATGGGAATGCTCACACCCGGCTCGCTCAAGCAAATAAAAGCCATGACTCCGAGTACTCGAATGAGATACTTGGAAGAACAGGAAACGTGTATACTAGAAACGATGCAACTAGGGCTGTTAGTTACCGAGTACCTGAGCATATTTGGTACTATAAAATGGAGGCACTTCCGGTTTAATGGAGGCCGCCATATTGGCTGACGTCACTTCTGCTTCCGCTCATGTGATGTCCGCTATGACTTCACTTCCACTTCTGGTTGGTGGCCATCTTGTCTGTCCTTTCTTCTCGAATCACACACTATCCTACTACTATTACGTCTTTGCTTACCGGCTGTGTTAGCAGACCTTTATTTGGCTGCAGTAAGAAGAGTTAGTTTATGCCAAGAATCAGGATAGTTCAGAAAAACCAAGATGCGTTCTGAGCAGTGCTTTGCTGCTGCTGACTGGCGCAGTCTCTTCTTACTGATGGAACAGTGTTAAGCATGTGCATAGTTAGTACTGTTTTGGCCAGTATATCACTGCATTCTGAGTAGCGATGTGTTTGCACACTCGGGCTACCTGGAGGTACGTAAGCGAATGGCAAGGTTGGTCTAGTGGGAATTTTCACAAAGAACTGTTTGTTTAAAATCAATAATTTCCCATTCATGTTGCTAGGCTTATTCACTTCCAGACGTATTCGTTCTTGGACAGGGTCTTAATCTGAAGTGCCGGTTGCAAAATGTTACGAATTGCACGGGTATAAAATGCAACAGTCGTTTTCTTAGCCAGTTTTGTGAACTGTTTCACTGGTCCAAGCCTTAGGAAGGTGTGCAGGCGTGTACTCGTGTCCTTACTTCCCAATAGTTTCGATGAGCTACTGTCAGTGCTCTCACTGCTGTTAGTATTTTGTTCAAGACAGTAAATTAACATAGCCTGAAATTTTAGCAAAGAATATTCTATATTTTCCAAAAACTGCAAATCAATGGTGGTTGTTATGATTAAAGGAATCTTAAGACCGTTTTCAAACAACTCTCCAACTGGCCTTGCCACTTTTACCTTGTTGTTAACTCACTCCGACTTGAAGGTCCTAACTTTTGTCCTAAATTGCTTCCAGCTAAAACTGACGTTAGTTCAAGTCAAGTCAGAGTGACGTTAGAAAAGTCCAGGTACCTTTAGTAATTGTGTGTATAGAGCCTGGACTCATTTTTTATGTTCCACCTTGCCTGAATCAGGTACTCGGCAGGCGTGATGTTATCATAGAAGGAGATCTGTTAATTCCTCAATACCGTTCTCCTGCTACTAAAAACGACTTTTCCATTTTTGCAAACTTGGTATGGATTGAATGATTGATTAGGTGCAGTAATGTTGAATTTATTTCCTAATGAAATAAAATTTCAACCAATCCGTAAACTCCACACTAAACCAAGTTAAAAGCTTGTAGTATTAGGATATAGGTTCGTTGTTTTGATTATTTCCACTTTTCCACTGTGCTTTTGCACCAACTAACAAGAAGGGCAGAAAACAATTCAAGAAATTAAAGGATTATATAAAAAGGTTGATGTAAGTCTTCAAGTTACCCATTTTCACTGGCGTGCTCTTTATTAAGCAAAGAATAAGCAACATTTTATTCCACTAAATGAGGAATTTGTGTATTGTGGAATTTGGTGAATAAGCAACATTTTATTCCACCATGAATCTTTTACATTAAAAGGTTCATGTGACTTTTAAAATAAGTTTTAATATCAGTAGTCTCCATTCCTGAGCTTTAAACACACAGACACCCATTTTCAGTGGCGTGGAAAAATTGCGACGTTGCAGTTTATTTTTTTCAAATGTAAGTCGACTTTTACAGTAAAAATTCAAAAGTAATTTATAATAGCTTGGCTGATAATTCTTCCTCCACAGATACCCATTTACACTGTCATAGTATTTCATAATCAGAAAAAATATTTGTGATTTAAGCCACATTTTAGCCCTTCAACTGTATAAATGTTTTACATAAAAAAAAGTCAATTAGACTAATACGTAATACATTTTAGCAGGCGTGGCATAAGAGAGACGTTAATGTTCATGTTAATATTACCACCTGTTTCATCTTTTGTTGTGGGTTGCAACTCCATGCGACCAATTGTGGAACGACTGGTGGTTAATATTTTCGCGGAAACCCACGTTACAAATAAGCTGTATTGGTTTTAACCTTATAGATAGTAGCGAAAAATATTATTCGTGCTACGATTAGTACAGGCAAGCGCAACTTCTCCTACAACAGCATTGAACAGTCACGAAATGTGGAAGGAGATAGCTTTTTCAAGCCAAGGCCAACTCACGCGCTGGAAAATTGACGCCATTTAGAATTACTTTAGCGAAATAATAATTTGGCGATGATGAATCAACTGGCCTGCAGCCAGGAAACGATTACCACAGCTTTTCTCTCAGAAGACCTTGTAACAAGGGAAGGAATATAAAGCTATAGTTACAGCTTGGACACTCCCACGCCCTATGGATTGTATGTTCCTGGTTTTATTATTAGCAGTCTATTCTGGGTTATAAATTCCCCTTCCATTTCATACTGTCATGGTCTAGGCAACATTTAGCCCTTCAATTGTGAAGTTTATATTAAAAAGGTCATGTTCGATTATTTATACTAAGTTTTTTTTTATTAGCAGTCTTCATTCTTCAGTTTTTCCCCTTACAGATATCCGTTTTTTCCGGTGGACGTTACACTACGTGAGTGTCATGGTAACGAAGATTATCACCATAATTATTTCAAAGCATTAGATGGAATGGCAGGTTCTTTGGAGTTTAACTGTGGGTGTCCCAGACTGTGCGAGAAATACATCAATGATGGTACTTTGCAAACTCTGCTATATAACCACAACGAATCTATTCTGTATTTCTCCTTAGAAAGCAACCGGGTAACAGTCATTGAAGAAGTCTTCGTATATGATGGAGTAAGTTTTCTGTGTGACATTGCTGGTTTACTGTCCTTATACTTGGGCTTCTCACTGATGACATTCTGCGCCATGTTCTTTGAAATACAGAAGCACTTCAAGAAACCACCTCAGTTTTCCAAAATTGCAGACCCGATTTATCGAATGGTGCAAAGAGAATACGCCAAGATCACAAATAGTTATATTGGTCAAAATTTAAAGCAATCATCCTTAGGAAGAACCACAATGTACGCAAAGCACACATGTGCCTTAATATGCACAGTCATTTTTATTGGTCTTGCTTACAGGGAAATGAATACCCACTCACAAATGGCATTGAAAACTGTGTTTACTGTTGAGTCATTTCCAGTTATGCAATTCCCAACTCTGACCTTCTGCCAAGTAGCAAAAAAATTGATAAATGCCAAACAAATATATGCCAGACGCATGAAACGGCCGGTTTGCGATGTGGACATGTTGGATCTGTTGGATATTAAGCTCAGCGCAGAAAATATTTGGAGTCGGTCAGAAGTCAAGGAAAACTTTGTTGTGTTTGTGAGCGTAAGTATTATAATGATAGAGTACTCAAGTTTATAATCCTGACAATGCATTTGATTGTATTTATTCAAATTAATTTCTTCGTGCCTTATGCCTTCCAAAGAGAAATGTACATATAGTGAATCGGCATAATTGTAATGCTATTTAAAAAAAAAAATTTACTTGAAGCCTTATGTACTCATCTGAGGTGAACTGATCGTTTGTATGAATCAGCTTAATTTTGATACTATTTTTTTAAAAGAAAAATCTTAAAGTCTTATGTAATAAAAAAAACTGAGCAAATAGATGAATCGTCTTAATCCAGCGTAATTCTGATGTCATTTTTTAAAATAAATTTCTTGGAGCTTTTCGTAAGCTGATGCAAACTGATGGTATAGATGAAGCAGGTCAATTTTGAACCTTACTATTTGTTGTAGAAGGAAATAAAAGTTTAGCAAGGGAGTAGGGAAACCCAGGAATTCAAACTGGGAAAACCTGTAGTAACTGCAGGGGGTAGAAATATTATCCAGAACATGCCAGAACAGACACAACACCCATTGAAGGCTAATGGTTGCAATCAAGTATTTTCTCAACCCTCAGCTGACCCGTAGCTGCCTAGATACGAACGTACGCCTTCAACGTATAACAGCGAAAAATTAGGTCCCAGCGTGAGCTTTGTGAGGGGGTTTCGGGGGCCCCGAGCAAAGCGAGCAATCACAGCCTAGTGTGCAGCGTCGTCGGCTCCAAACCAAGAGAATGCCGGTTCAAATCCGAGAACCGACCCAAGTACCGGTACTTTAAAAAGAGGGTTTGAAAGTTTTTTCAGGCAGCTATGGGTTAATAGTAGTCGCTCACCCTGTCCAGGATGGTACCAACTGGCAGGGAGTTTGCCAGTGTTCCCTTTCCAGTCACCGACTACATGAGATTTCTCAGATAGTCACACGTGTAATGCATTTTATATTCTTTTCCTTTCATTTTCTCAATAAATGTAATTTAAAAATAAAAAGTATCATTAAAATAACATTTATAAAAATATAAAATTTACGCACTGATTTCATGCATATCAATAAATGTCATTCACAAGCAATATGAAAATAAATTAGCATTCTAACGCAACTAGTAACGAAAAAATCCCTTTTTTCTTCATAAAGTTACACATGCTAGGAAATATTGATCTGCAGCAACTGGGTGGTTTTGACATCGAATGGCTTGTGTAGCTCTATAATGTGCTGAATTCCTAATTTGTACAGTTAAGGTTTACACAAGATTGTAAAGTCACGGCACCATTCTAAAACTGTGGCAGTTATATTCTGGTAATTCGAGAACTCATTTACATTACTCTGCGTTAATTCCAGTACTACACTCTTACTGGGGGCAAAAATTATAACCTTAAAATCTTTTTTTCCAACGACACATTTTCAAAATTATGCAATAAAATGTACCCCATAAACACCTAAGAAATACTAAAGTAAGTAGGTGTGTTCGGAGAGTCAGTATTAATCATATCAACCTGAAGTGGCTTATATTGAACACACCTGGCCTATTGGTTAATGCAAAACGGCGACCATATTATTTTCCGTTGGATGCAAAAATTAACCAACATTTACTGAATGTACAGTATAAAATTAGCATCCTCATCCTTAGTGGTATCTACATAATTATTAACGTCCGATGTGTGTGCATGCGTTTATGCACTGCTACTCCTCTAGAGTAACACTAAACAAGAGTAACACCAAATGAAAGATAATTAAATTATTCTTCAAGATGGCCTATTTTTATTGCAGTAACTAGATTTTTTGACCCTCAAACTCTCGAAAAACTGCTGTGAAACCTGTTCACAACGTCAAAGTTCGAATAGGTAAACTAATCAGAAATAAATCAAATTAACTATATTAAACGTGGATCGAAAACAGTGTGAGCGAAGCAAACGTTACGGCTAGTTTAAGCTTAGCTTGATACCTAGTTACTGTTCAATTAATGACATAACATAAATCAAGTTCAGCTTAAACATGAAATTGCTCACCGGGAATAAGAAAATAAGACATTTAGCTGGGCTTTAACAGCAGTTCACAGTAAAAACGTGACACACATTGTTTATTACAATAAGTAAAATTTAAAAAATAATGAAAGAAATATTTAGTTTATTTCGTCTTAAGCCAGTGTCAAATGCGAAAGCATTGTGTTTTTGCTGGTTATCCAGAATAATTCATGCTGACGATTTCATTTTACTCTACAAGACCAATTTAATTTCTCGAGACCTAGAGGTAGAACAAAGTGGAATTGTTGTACATCTCACCGAAACAAATCGTCAGTATAAATTATCCATGATAACCAAAAAAAAATGCACTGTTGCCCCTATTTATTTGGGTATGGACAATCTTGTGCCTATTTAGACACTCAAATGTATTCATGTGCAAATTTAATTGAAGCCATATTCTCCCAATGTCGTAAATGTAACTGTGGCCTATTAGTTCAAAACTGAGCAATTAATAATTAACTTTCTTTCTAGTATGTAAATTATTCAGCAAAGAATTACGACATGTTTGAAGGAAGATGTTTACAATTTACATTTCCGCGTAAGTATAACCATGATTACCGAATTTGGAACAAAGTCAGCCTCTAACCTAAAAACTCACTTATGAAAACTAAACCTGTGACATGATAGCTCATATTTTATGGTTTCACACGATTTTTTTTTTACGGCAAACCGTTATTTAGTTAATAATAATGATAGGAATCAGAAACCAGTTTGGACTAAAGTTAAAACTTATGCATATCTGCTCACAGAAAAAATTTGTGCACGATTAAGATATTAGCATTTGCTCTCCAGTTTGAAGCAAAATACACTAGAAATTGTTGTTGTTTAGTTGGGTGGACTGCTAGATTTTGACCTATAGATAAGGTGCACTCTTCAAATGGTGGTAATGGCTACCATAATAGAGACGCTTTCACAACCATGGTCAACGAAAAACAATAATGGTTTTAATCGTTTTCAGGGGTTTATAATTATAGCAAAAATTGTAAAAATTCCACACATGAAACACGAAATTGCCGTGTTAATTCCATGTTAATCTAACGGCTCCTAGGAAAACTGTCACACAAAACAGGATCATGAAATGGATTTGGAATCTGTTAAGTTTTACCCCCTCCCCCCCAAAAAACTTGAGAGCCGTCCAGTATAAGTCAGTAATTCTAGTGATGGCATTTCTTCTTTACCTACCTGACCCGTTCCTACCTAGATTTGTTAGGGTGATCATAAAGAACCAAAGGTGGGACCTTGGACTTACTTCGTATTCAAATTCCGGAAAGAAAATGCTGATGCACTTTTGGGTATTGGAAGCACCATGTATTACATTAATAATTCACTAAATTATGACAAAATTGACACCATGACACCATGTTTGTGTCGAGTTCGTGCTTCTGATACCATTTACATTGCGATCTAGGTTTTATTCCAGCCAGTTTTAAAACTACAAATTGCACTGACAACTTTTCGTTAATATTCATGGAGAGTACAATTCAACCTATTATTTTGGGCACAGGCTTCAACGAATCTTTGGCTCTACAACCAAGTTAAACTGGTAGCACTTGTTATCAGCGAAAGAAAAGTACATATATTTACAAACTCAACTGTAACCTAGGAATTGATGACCTTTACAACGTGCAAGCTACGGCTTCGCTCATGTAATCAGGCAGGTTCAGCTGAGAAACAGGATATTCATAACAAGGTTAACAGGAGGGACGTACACAATGACAATCAAAAGGAAAAGCTATTTCAAGTTCTGATGAAAGTTAGGTACGTATTAGCTAGCTCTAAATTAGCTTAAACAGTCCCGTTTTTTGACATCGATGTAGGTGATCATCCACCAGTTGTATTGAAACCATTTCCAGTGTTTGAATTTAAAGAACAGCAGATGAGATAACACACAGAATGGATGGTAGAAATCAAGGTTATTATCCACCAGCCTTTCTGGCTGGTGTGCTCCATCTGTTTTAGTACTTAAAAAGCATGCACATCCAGATTCGTGAGGGCTTGTGACGAAGTGAATAAAATTAGGAAGCCACTTGCATTCCCTACTACAAATATTGACGAAATTGTGCAGTGAAGTCCCTAAAGTTGTTTGAATATCTTCTGGATCTTAAGGAAGGGGATTGGCTGACGGGAATAACAAGCTCGTGGGTGAGGTATCATCTTTTGCATGCCCTTTGGTCATCGTAAGCCCATTCAAGTAATGTTCTGGAGCACCTAGCATTCTTTTACGCGAGCATCATCCAGAAGCAACTTCAGATGCATTACTAGAATGTTCGGAATTTTTCGAGGGCAAATGCATTTGTCCGAATACATGGTAACGCACTTCACGAGGATTGAAGATGCCTTAACTGTTTTAGCATGGGCAGGCTTTAGGATGAACATTAAGAAGACCCATTTTTGTATGAAAGAGGTACCCTCACTTGGTTACAAAGTGACTGAAGGTGGTGTGTTACCTTATCCTAGAAAAAGAGGGATGTTAGAGCAATGGCCTAATCTGAAGCATATTCCTGAAATGAGGAAGTCTAAGTCTTACAGGCTGGCTACAACACTTCACGCCTTCATATGCAGCAGCAGCAGTGCTCTTCAATGTACTATATAGTAGGGATCCCAAGTTCTACTGGGATACAGCACAGTAAGTTGGTTACTAGAAAATCAAAATCATGTTGTTAGATGCTCGTATGTTAGCATCTTTTAATTATACTCAACCTTGGACCATTATGTCAGATGGTTGTTTCAATGGTATTGGTTTAATTTTGATCCAAATTGATTCTTCTATGAAGGAAAAGAAAGCTGTTGATATAATTCCTAGATGTAAGACAATTTCCGAACAAATGATGTGATGAGAGAGAATGAACTCACCCTGATCACCTAGTCAGTTCGGAAATGATGTACATTTCATGAGAGAGGAATATTTAACATTTTTGCACATCATCCTACCCTCTAGATTTTATTGAATGCGGCTTACCCAGCAAGTATAGTAGTGAAGTGGCTCGTTGACATACCTCAAATGAATGCTAAAATTTGTTTTATCAGTGGTAAGCAGAACCGAATTGATAATATTAGATGTAAGGTAAATATAAGCTTTTATTTACCACCAAAACGCAATCACTAAAGGCGACCACTAATATCCTACCGGAAAATTACATAAGACAGGATAATAGATTAAAGAATGCCATATCAAAGGTAGTTTTTCAAAAAGAAAATATTTTTGGTTGTGCTTTACAGTAGTACGTGTGAAATGTGGTCAGGAGTAGAACTTTTGGCAGCATTTCAAATGCGACTTTATACATCCAATATTATGAAGTCGTCTGAATCCAGTAAGGGGCTGTAACAATGTTTTCGCCCAGAAAGTTCCAAACTGGAACTCCTGCAGCTTAATTTAAAACAGGGAATTACCAGTTTCAGACTATGTAGACGAGTTCTAGATTCAGTTCTCAGATTTAAAAAAAAGCAGTACAACTAGCAGTTGGGGATGAATTATTCAACATTTGACATTACTTAACATTTGGCCATGAATTATTCTGTCTAGACATTATGAATCTTAGAAATTTTATGCCTATCAGTAACCCGATTCAGCTTCCAGTTATGGAGTAAGAAACTGGTCAAATGTGCAACTATTTTAATGATTGTTTGTGTAGCAAACAGGTATTGAGCAACTGACTTTGGATCAGAAATTTGTCGAAATTTAAAAGACAAATATACTTTAGCTCTTTTACAAACTTTGAAGGGTGTATCAAACTAGATAGCTTTAGTTTTACCCTTTATTCTAAAGATATCAAGTTTGATCCACCATTTAGTCTTAGATTTGTTACGAAATACAATTCCAAAGCAATTGTGAGTAAAGGTATAAAATTTATGTAAACCTAAACAAGGACATAACTGATGTACGTAATTTAAAAATCAATTTAAATTAAAATTAAAATTCAAAATTTAATGGTGCATCGTTTCGTTACAAAAAAACAAAATACGACTGGTTAATGACACCTATACAGACCCACACATTGGCATTTATAAAACCATTAGGTACATTTACCTATTATATACTTGGTTGAGAGCTTCGAATTTAATTTCAGATTACGTATGAACGTGCAGGGTGTGTCAAGCTCACAAAATGATTCAAACTAGTGAGAAACTAGGACCACGACAGTTTTTGAAACAGCTCATTGGAGCTCAATATTTTTTAGATTTAAAGGGGACACAAATTAAATCAACACAAGAATTCTGCTGGATTTTAGTTACAATCGTTAAATTTCCCACTGGTTTGAATTGTTTCATATTAAGAATGCTGAAGCTAAACTAATACCTAAGA
>JAHWFP010092326.1:1243-17187 GCA_023313725.1 Lithobius niger | reverse complement strand
GGATGTTCATTGTCTATCCAAACAGTTGTCTTGCAGTGGTTGAACTGTCAGTTACTGATGGAAAGGACGATGAAGGGAGTACTCAAGGTTGGGTGTCAGTTTCGGACTTGGGTTCATTGGCGACAGTTGGAAGACTTGGCGCCATCGTAACGCGACAGGTCAAGAATGATTCCCGGGCTTGAAAGTGGAGAGCAGTCCTCGTTGTTGACTGGGAAAACAATATCTGTTGACTCAGTTATTTCAGTTGTTTCTGTTATTTCAGTTATTTTGAGGGTGGTTCATGACCAGCTTATTTGTTTGCTTCCGTGTCGGATGTGGTTGGTGTATCAGAAAAAGTTTGTTGAGAGGAATCAACAATTCATGCAAGGTTGGCATGGAAGGGCCTGGAGATCACATGATGACTGGAGAGGGATACTCTGAAGACGATGTCTCTGTGGCCTTTGAGGATGCCGAACCGTTGACTGAGGGGTGTTAGGCAAATACGGTGAACTTGATGGTGATAGCATCGATGTTTGCGAATTTTCGGGGTCCTAGCCCTTGACAAAATTGTCCCTTTCTTTAATGGTGGAGAAAACACAATACCTTGCTTTTCTCTTTCCGCTTTCACTTGTTGTTGCTTGAGACGGAGATTGGAAGCCCTTTGCATAGATTCAATTACCCTCCATCCCCATAGCTTGATGGTGAAGTTGCAAAGATGGTGCTTCTGGCACACTTTACGAGGGTCCTTCTGCCATTGTTGGACAGACAGACCTGGACAGTTGCAACTTCCTGGATTTTGTATGACCGGTTGCCTGTTTAAATAAATGTCTATTTAATTTTCCGGGAGATTGGCAGATTTGCCTCCACGGGTTGGGTTTCTACATTGTTGCTGCGAGCAGTAATCACGATGAAAACACTGTCTCCGTAGTGAACGCTATCCAGGCGGGAAGAAATGAGACAAGGATTAAGAGATGCGCCACTGTCCAGAGTGTGGTCGGTGGAGTCTTGGAACCGATAAGCGAGGAATTAGCGTAGTGGTGGATTGAGAAATACGCGAAGGCGCTGTGGTAGTTGAAGTGTGGTAAAAAAAAAACCCACGAAAGCAATTCCAATGATTTCTAAATTACGAGGGTATTCAAGAATTGAACGTAGAGTGGCGAGAAAGCTCACCGCCTAAGTACCATGGTTTCCAGGTTCAGCATGCAGGGTCGGTCATGATAAGTTATTTCCCAAGTATCACAATCGCGAAAGCTAATCTATTTCAGCCACCCTTCAGGCTACACCTGACGCCCCAGGCATTCATCCCCGCTTTTGTCGGTGACGAATGCCTGGGGCGTCAGATGTAGCCTGAAGGGTGGTTGAAATGGCTTGGTTCACGTTTCCAATTTCCAGCCAAGGTCACGAAAGCCATCCAGACGAAAATAGGGAGTGAAGATTGTCATCGATGATAAATTGCCATTCCAGTGAATGGATTTAATGGTTCGAGTCGAAACCTCCAGGGTTCGGTCAAGGCCACGAAAGCTATTCCGACGAAAATGGAATGCAACATGGATTATTGACGTGCGGTGGTAGCACTCATCATTGAAGCGTGCAGCGGTCGGAGTGGAGAGCTTAGAAGGATTGTGTTAAATAACGAAAGCATCGCCGATGACAACGGAGTCGAATGTTGACGATTAGTACATGGACATGATATCGGGGCTGGAAATGGAGACTTGAAGGGGCAGTCAATTGCACGAATGGTCCGTCAACCAAGACTGGCTACAACAATGATGTGGCATTGTGGGAACTTCTGGGTTTGATCCAAGCCACGAAAGCACTGGCGAGAAATCTGCAGTGATTGTAGAGGTATCCTTGAAGGGAATCCCAACCTATTACCTGGGATCAGATGAGCCCATTAAATGCGTTACAAAACTCATTGATGTTGCGTTGAAGGTTCCAGTTCAGGGTCAAGGCATGATGGACCGATCAAAGTTACGAAACACACACGGTAGAACTAGGTTGCTGTATGGACTACTGGAGGTGTGGCGATTATCAGGTTGAACGGCGAGGCACGAAAGCTTCCCCGACGAATGATGGGTGAATGTCTATGGCCGGCAGGCCGAGATAGATCAGACAGTGGGTCTCAAGGCGAAGTGGAAAAACCACAAAAGCTCCCAGCGATCAAATGGTCAAACACCAGAATTGGTATGTTGACCGGGAGGATAACATCGTTAGATGAATTACCCACAAATGAAGCCAAGGGGTGGGCCTCCAGCGGTTGTCGGTGTCTGGGATTGGTGAAGAATGCCCAGGGATCCACAAGGCGGGGGCAAGAATGGCTCCGACGATAACGGGATGCATCCAGGACAATCGTCGATTGGACGATAAGGACGAAAGAATGCCAGGCAGAGTCTCCAACGGGTCGAGGATAGGCCAGTAGCCTATGGACGAGGAGACGAAAGCCAAAGGCGAATGCAAGGAGTTGGACGAAAGCTCTCCCGAGCTGGAAGGCTGGTGGGTCCGATGGACCAACTTAGGGAAGATGGACGAAAGCTTCAATGGTTAGACACGAAAGACCAGCCACCAGCAGTGAGACCGGGATAACAACTCCGATATTTTTGCCATCCAACAAGAGTTAAATTATCCAAGCTAGGGCACGCACCTACCAGCTCTCCTTCAATACTAAGAAGTGTGAAGTCCTTCACTTGGCCATAATAACCCACATCTCACCCACCTTCTGAACAATGTACCCTTCAAACATGGTGACCAGGTTAAGACTCTTGGTGTCCTCATTAAGAGTAACCTCAAATCTAACACCCAGTTCATTGCTTCTGAAAGGAAAGCAAACTCTGCCCTTGGTTAGATTTGGCGACACTTATCCTTCCACAGTATTCATATCATGTGTATGCTGTACGTTGCGTTTGTCCTCACTAGCTTGATTTCCATGTACAGGTTTGAGCTTCTTACTTAACCAAAGATAAAAATCATACACGAATCAGCCAAAAGACCATCCACCAAACTGGCTCTAAGCCAACTTTCCCTATCAAGAGCACTTACAAGGTCTTGAAACCCGCAGGTTTCGAGATGCTATTTTACACATCTTCAAAATTTTGAATAACGCTGATACGCTCCCCAAGGACAAGTTGTTTACGGAACCTATGCCGCCAACTAGAGGTCGCCTCCACTAACTGCTCGCACCTGCTTCGTAGTTCAATCTTCAATCACAAAGAGTTGAATTTGTTTACGCTCCAAGTCTGAACGCGTGTAAAGCCAGGCTCAATCACCATTTCTTAGTTTAGTGTCATTTACCGCCTCACAAGTCGTTGACTTTTGGTGGTGTAGTCATTTTATGTTATTTTTATGAATATGTGTAATGTACAAATGGACTAAGACCACCTTCAGAAATCATTTGATTTTGTAGAAGGAATTCGTCCGAGCATAGCGAATTGAGAAGGGTAAGGTGGCATCAGTACTCGCTGGAATTTCCTGTCAGATTTTTTGGGGACCCTGCCTAGCAACGACCCTGGACTTTAGTCTAGAAGATGTAAGGGTTTGGTCACATACACAAACCCAAAGAACGCACATAGTTTTTTTGGGGGGTACTTGAGCATTAGTAGCATCTGCTGAGAATGTGGGTGAACTCCATTTCTGCAAAACAATTTTGGTGGCATTACCATATTAATTGGAATACTGTGTTGGATTGCTTTAACCCATGCTAGTTTTGCCACTCATAAGCATGGGTCACTGAAGGTAGCAAAGATTTTGCCATCATTGGGGAAAACAAGGGAAAAAAGGAAAGACTAAAAGAACCACCTCAGTGAAACCCATACTGTAAGAGTCCCATAGTAAGAGAGCTTTACTAGTAAAAGTAAGAAAGGTCTCTTACAGACGCCACCATTACCTTTCCTTGCGGACGTACGATCAACATAACAAAAAACGTTCCTTTTCTGTGATACCATAATATTCCTCACACTCGTCTGCTAAGGTTATGGACGTTTCTACGACAGATGTACGTTAATACATGTAGACGTGAGCTAACCTTTCTTGCTTCTTAGTGACAAAGTGGATAATCAAATTGCCAATCTGATTTAAACACTGACATTCTAAGTATTTTAGCCAAAATAGTGTTTAAGTCCAAAGGACAACTGAAATAGGTTTGATTCTGTATTTGTTAAACATACTATATTTCTGGCCACAGGCAGCAGCCACCACCTCTAAAAGATAATACATTAATAGAACCCAGGAATACAGCATGGTGTGGCGGTCCCAGCCCAACCTGCTTAATAAAATGGCTAACTGTATGTTTCTTAAGATTCAAGCTATGATGTAATTTAATTAAAGTCAGGTTGCCACCAAACTCACTCCCCATCGAGCGCTATCATAGTTTTCTCTAGCGCTCGCTCGCAACAAGTAGAGGAATGCACAAAGAAATATCTTTAAACACAACAAGCAAGCCATGTTCCTTCTGAATTATTGAGTAAAAATTTGGTACGCCAACGTGCACCTGGGAGCAAGCTATAAAAGTTAACGATACTAAAGTCACTATAGTGTCTGCAGCCTATCTTGAGTTCTCCACAGAACGAACACAGATAATCGATTGTACGTTTTCAGTAGCAGAGTGCCTTGTTGATATCCAAGATGGTTACAAAAACAATGGCGGCCATCGATTAAAGCCACCCCCTCCAGGAAGACGTAGCCGCTCACAAAATACTTGCAGGACTCAAGATACGCCGCGCACACAATAGATGTCGTCACGGAAAAATATAAAGAAAATCTCTTGGCGCCATCTAGTGACACTAATATCGTTAATCTTTGCAGATTGCTTCCAGGTGCACGAGGGCGTACCAAATGTTTATTCATTCATTAAGGCGTCACGTGGCTTGTTTACTGCGTTTAAAAGTTTTGTTTTGCGTATTCCTTTGCTTGCCGCGAGAGAGAATTCGATAGGGCTAGACGCTGCAACGTTAATTTGGTGGCAACCAGCCTTTAAGGAACGGGAAGAAAAAATCTCTAGATTTTGTGACTGGATTTATTTACATGTTATTAAAGGTAATGTAACTATAAACGTATTCCAGAAGCATGCTCCGAGATGCTAGAAAAGGCACTGAAATGGCTTAAAAATGTGCCAGGACTCAGTCACTCACTCCTCTGGATCCTCTGGAGGAACTTATAACGTCACACTAACCCGAGCCGTTACTGCCAGAGGATGCAACTAGCAGACCAGAACCCACTTTCAGAAACTCCTGCTCCTTGTGATTCAACGCTGAACTAGTGATTGTCTAAAATTTAAAGTTATTGAACAATAAGTAAGGCCGAGAAAAAAAAAAGTTTGGTTCTCGGGCATTTCAAGCGTCGAAAAAGGACCAGGCCACCCGGCTTTTTATTTTATTATTTATTTTCAAATTGCTATGGAAATGCTCAACATTTTCTTTAACCTTTTAAGCAGTATGAACATATATATACGTCCAAAAAAAATCACCCCAAACGCAGTAACGACGTATATATACTTTGAAGAGAAACTGCGGATCGAAAAACGCAATTTTCCGCCAAAATGTTGAAATGAGAAACGTTGAAACTCGCTACCTGATATGTTCTGAATCGATTTCTGTAAAAAAAAAAAAACCGTTACCGATGTCTACAATTTTATAAAAACCACTTTAGTTGAATGTAGTAGACTCACTAAACACTGCAAAAATATCGTTCTCATTCTTTTTTTCTAATTTAAAAAGCAGAAAATTGGTCATTTTTGATCAGCGGTAGCGGTTGAACCATTTGACTGGGCGTCGCCATCTTGTATTTGTTGGCAAGTTGGAATTCCCCTCAATCCAGGCAACCAGGCCTCTCAACATATTTTCTCGATGATCATTTGGCATTGGACAATCAGGCGAATTGTAGTAGGCCGTTTCTGGCCGTTTCAAGCTAACTTTACAAAACAGTTGAAGATCGCGTTCCCTCATTGGCCAGTTGGCACCACGTGACCGATTTGGCGTGCTCTTATTGGCTGATGCACGATTTCAACATGGATGCCACCGCTCGCTTCGGAATTCACGTGAGAACTTGTCGAGCGCTTGTCGTCGTTGCAAATCACAAGAAAGATGATGTTTCGCAGCATTAAAAAATTAAATCACCAGTCACGATACAAAACTAAAATGGAAAAGGAGCCTATAAACCTTCACACTATCGTTATCAGGTGGGAACAATGATTTTTAGCGTAACTAACACCGACTTTCGGACGCTTTTTTTCAACACGGAGATTTTCGATTTTAGTTCATTACCGACCGTAATTAAAAAAAAGAAATGGGTCTCCGAAATTATTAAAGCCATTTGTCCGATTTTTTCTGTGCATGTACTAAGTTTGAAATAATTGTGTCCAACAGTTTTCGCAAGAATAAATATTTCGTTAGTGCCTCACTCCATGGTTAACGAAAAAAAAAAGTGCAGCGTGTAGCTATCAACAAGGCGCACATCGTGTGCCACGAAGAACTAATCGAACTTCGCGCTCGCGAGCCGGGAGTTGACAGCACGTCGGACGTAAGAAAAATGAAATAAAAAGCGATTGACCCACATGATTTTTGGGAGAACCGCCCGCGCCCGAGAACCGAACAATTTTTTTCCCCGGCTTAATAGTTATCGGTGAGAAAGTCACGGTTATCGAGTATTATACCACGGCTATGATGATTTGTCCGACAGTGGTTTGCCTACTCGAGGACCAATCATCGCAGCTGTGGTATAATATGCGGTAACTGTGACTTTCTCACCAACAACTAATTTATACCACGATCGGGATGTCCGGTTGCCACATATTTAATTAAAACGTTTTTGTGTTATTTATTTTGTGTTTGTGAAAATTGTTTCATAAAATATGGTAATCAGTATATCAATATGAATGAAGGTAGTTGTTTGTGGAGGGGGGGCGGGAGTTAGACGGAGTGAATAAACTTAGATGTGGGCCGGACATGTGTTAGCTAGCAGGGATAGGATTTTCTTGCGTTACGTTTTTGGACGCTGTATTTTGGCATATGGGTGTGCATGCCCGGTCACGTGATCCGGAAGTGTCAAAAGTGTGGGTAACTTGATAACCCACACTTTTTGTGATGATGAACACTCTGGTCACGGTTAACGGAATTTAACTTATTGAAATTCAGCATGGCGTTGAGTTAGCGTGACGTCACAGCCATGGTATAATTCCTCTTAACATCATGACTTTCTGTCATAAAGAGTCTAGTCTTCAGAAGTAATGAGTTGTTCTCATTTCACATCAAAATTGGGAAGGGATATAGGTGAATATGTGACTTATCAAACTATTTTCTACTGGTTTTATATGCCAGTAAAATTTACTTACATTAAATGCAATGCAGGCAAAATTGATACCGATGCAAAATGAGATGGGAATGGCACACAAAACGGTGAGTAAACCGTAGCAACAGTCCATCGAAAATCGGTAGACAAGGTAAGATGCCCTCCATAACCAATTGAAGCTGCGAAGGCCCTCTGGCTCGGCAACTATGTCATCCCATAAGATCTGCAATAGAATAATTTAGTAGCATTACGTTAAAGGGCAATTACATCGATTTTTACTTTAATATCCTACCTTCAGGCCTCTAACACGACAATTGGACGCAAAACTAGCGGTAGCAACACATTACGTATGTCCGACGCAACAATTTCATTACTGTATCACCAAAACAAGATCTGGGGGCCGCCATTGTTTTGTTGGAACGCGCAGAAATTAATGCCGGTAGATGGTAGGCCTCAGTTTCGACACGCAGCCGACTGAGATAGCTCGCGCGCATAGCGGAGCTCATGCCGATTGAGAGCTGTGGGTAGCTCAAGCGTGTGGGTATAGCTTTAATGTTGACGGTTAATATAACAAAACCATAGCTTCCCCATGCAAGTTGTCTTGTATGCAGCTTCGTAGTAAGTTCAACCACTCTACTTCTTGCTAGCCCACAATTTATATGTAATAGTTATAGCACCCCTGACGAACTGTATCGGATTTATCACCCGATGAACAATACCCCGCACGTGGCCAATCCGCGAGAACTACATCAAGATGACGTCGAGGCCAGAGGCCATCGAGCCGTAGTTCGAGTGGATTGGTCATGTAAGGGATGTCGCACATCGGCTCATGAATCCAATACAGTTCGCCCCGTGTGGTATAACTAATTTATTGTGCACGGTCCCTAACTTTCAAAAATGAAAAACAAAATTGTTGCAGTAAATGGAAAGTTTGCTTTCATAGCTGTGTTGTTTATGCAAACTTTATGTCGGCACACTTGCATAATTTTGCGTTGATGCAGTCAGGTTTGTGGCCGATACCATTTGAGTGGGAAAGTGTTTTGTGTCTTGACAGTGGAATTTTCTTTAAAAAATAAAGGTGTCGGAGAAACGCTTTTTAAAAAATTTAATGGACTGATGTCTATTATCGTGTTGCACATCACGTTAACTTCATCCTGTAAAAATTACGTTACGTCGTTCACCTCACAGTCACGTTATGTGATATCACTGCACTTTACTGTGAATGGCATCGTCCCATACCATCACACTTTAGTGTGGCGATATGAATATTACGCACTGTAAAATAGGGTGATATGGGATATATCGCTGATCGTTTTTAGCATTGTGAAAGTTAGGACCGTGCCACTGGCGTAACGTACAGGTAGACTAGGTAAGCATTGCTTACGGGCCCCTGCAACTCGGGGGGGGGGGGGGGCACCAGCCGCCGAAATATACATCAAGTGGTTCTCAGGAATGGTGCTGAAAAATATTGACGCGAGCGGGCGGTGTTTTTTTTTACGTCTTATTCGTGATTTTTCAGATGCAGGCGATGGCTTTTATTTCCAAAATAAACGAAATCAGTAGCTTACATTTTGTTGTGGAGTACAATGGCTATGTTTTAATGTCAGGATCAGCGTGCAACAGTTGCATATTTGATAAAAGTCATTCTTTAGATCTAAGTGTTTAGTTGTGACATGCATGATCTGTGCGATAAGTAAAGATATTCCAGCATGTAAATATTTCTTCTGCAGTAAATTGGAAAAAGCATGAGTGGAATCTTCAGCTCTTAATTAACTCACCCCCATCGCACATTGGCGCCTAACTCAACCCCAGGCGCCATTTTTTTGGCGACTGAGTCGTTAAACTGCGATATCGAGACTACCTATACCAGGAGTACAGGTCCGGACTGGTTCTTAATGGGTGATGGTGGGTGGGAATGATCGAGGGGAGGGAGGGGCACACTGAGGTGTACAGTCAGCACTGGGCAAAGTTGGTGAAGTGGCGGTTTGAGAAACTTTTGACGAAACTCGTCGACATTGATGCAATGGCAAAGAATGGCACCAAAATTGGTCAATCTAAAATTTTACGTTTAAAATTTAGATAAAGGAATTTCCTTTTATGAAACAAACAATTAAGCCACGTTACCTCCTTAATTATTGAGTGTAAAGTTAGTGCGTATACGTGCATCAGGAAACAAACTGCAAAGTTCGGCCTAATGGTGACCGTTTTAAAACGCAGTTTTTGAACCGCTAGATGGGTGCCATCGAGTGACAGTGAGATCGTTAACCTTTGACGCTTCCTTCCTGGTACACGTGCACGCAAAAAATTACACTGAATGATTAGTGAGGCGCGTGACTTGTTTGTTGTGTAAAAAGAAATTTCCTTGCGCATTCCTTCGCTTGTTGAAATCAAGTGCTACGTAGAACTAAATAATTGTAGACGGCGCTAAACCATGCGCAATGGCTGTTTGCCGTGACGTCACCACGAGTTAGCCAATAACGAACGAGAATAACGGCTGTTTGGCCGTCTGATTGGACTAGTCCAGTCACGTGATATGCACGTCATAGCAAACAGCCATGGCATGTGGTATAGAAGCTGCAGCCTGTCATTCGGTTAATAGGCACCTTTTAAAGGTACATGCATCCCTGTTGGCTTTCCTGCATGACTCAGTTTTGCGACATTAGTTCAAACGTATGTAAATGTTCCAACACAGTCTTTTTCTTGTATTTTCTTTGGTGCGAGATGATTTTGCGACATTGTAAATGTTATAAACGCTATTTTCAAGGGGTCGCAAGACATACCGGAAAGGTTTATGTGTCTTTAATAGAGCAGTGACATTTGCCGCCATATTGGCACCAGATTGGCACCAGTATGGGTTTTGGAGGGCATAAATACAAGGTGCACTATATAAAAATGGAGGGAAAAACAACGGAAGAGCGGATTTCTTAGGCTTAAAATAACGTTGTTTTCTCCAACAACAAAAATCGCGTGTTTTAGGTGTAAGAAATCACTCTTCACAGCATCGGCTTCAGTATGACGTCCTTCTGTTACTCTCTGCAGTGCCCCTTGCAGCTAACCCATTAAGGCTCCAGCATAGAGTTATATACAATAATACTACGTCGTGTCACTGCTCTATAGGCAGCTCCGATTGACTTGGATTTGCACTTTTTACTTGTTTTTTTTTTTTCATATGCATGCAGATTAGAATGAAATGGGTTCAATTTTGGAATCACTGATGCCAACAAACCTTGGACTTTTTTTAATTTTATTTTGAAGTTTGTAGTTTACATTGAAATTACGTTCCCAGATTAGGCCTGACTGTCTCACTCTTTGATTGACGACGTCCTATCTAATTTCGCCATTTTAGCACAAACTAGCTCACAGATTTCTTCTGATGAGCCTCAAAATAATTTTGGTGGGTTGGGAAAGTAGGGGGATTGCCCTCCCGTAGCCTCGCCACTGCAAATACGGTACCTGAAGAAAATATCATTATTTTCTTTTATCCACGTCGTAATTCAAAAGCGCTCACACTAACGGAAATAAAGTTTATTGATTTGGTCGTGAACTCGGCACGAAATCTGTCAGCCGAAATGTCAATGACAGACCCTTGAACCGTAATGGACTAATAACACGGTACATCACGAACACCATGCGGGCCATATTGCCCAACCTTTGGCTGAAAACTGCTATCAGCTGTTTGATTTATGTTGGGCAAGGAACATTATGGTTGAGCGACCTCAATTAACGTTTGTACATGGAGTTGGGGAGGGACAGCATCGGCTGGAAGAAGGTTGGGTTCCCTCAAAAAATTTAATAATTGGGAATATGTTTTGCACGAAGATGCGTGTAGGGTTTTTTTTGTAAAGAAAAAAGTATGTATTTGTTAACAAGGTATGTGGCAAGTGTGCAATGCGTTCGTCCTTTTCGGTTGCTGAAACGCTTTCGACGCTTGCCTTCTGCTGCGGAAAAAAAACATTGGTTCTCATAAGCACCCGCGTCAACAATTACGGGCTGCGCCATTCCATTTTATTGTTCAATAAATACATGAAAATGAAAAATAAAAAATATAGCGCGTGCATCTCGTCGCGAAAAATTGTACTTTTTTAAAAAAAAAAACTTTTCTATATGGGTACAAAACGTGCCGTTCTGTGGGTAGCTAACAGACCATGTCGTCGCACTACACTGGCGCTAGACAGAAGAAATGCTACTAAGTCCGTGATTTTGAATATTTTCTTTAGTACTTATTATTTATTATTGGTTAGTTGACTAGCTAACGTACACCTCTAGGGACCGTACAAACCTGATGGAGCTGCATCACAATAACAAAGGTAACGATACTCGTAATCCTTAGCAGAGCGAATACAAGATGGCCACTACAGGCCTATTCCTCCTTAAGGCCTAAATTATAATGTTATATCGTTGCGAAATAATTAAAGAGGAAAGGCTGGTGTTGTTACTGGGTTTACATTCCCCAAAAAGAGTGATCGTTTTATTTAATAGGGATGAGATTTCAACAGTGCGCAAGAGCGCAATAATATTACAAGCTATTTTATTTGACTGTTAGGTCTGCAGTCGACATTAAAACCTTGGAAACTCTGTCACGTGGAGGCCTGAGAAAACCAGGTACAAAATATTCGTTCTTTACGATATTTCATTACATCTTGTAAGGAAGAACCACAAAAGAAAAAGTTATAATAATAATAAAAATCCCCCGTCACCTTAAAAAAGACATTGGTATAACGCATTCGTTTTTAAGAGGTTAAAAAAATAAAACTCCAAAGCCGCCCACCCCAGGGGCGGATCCAGGAATTTATGGTGGGAGGGGCGAAGTTACCTTTTTTTTTTGCCCATTGTGTGTGATTGTGGAATCCCCACCCCCCTTTCCCAATGTAATGTCGGTACCGAGCTACTGTGTGTTATTAAATGTATGACTTTTGGGTGAGGAGAACCGGCTTTTTATAAGATTTCTGTCTCCAAATTAAGTGAGAGCATTTTAAAATGTCGTTTGGTTATGGGCCCCCCCCCCCCGCCGGAGATCCGCCACTGGCTCACCGTCACCGACGTTTGGTTTTTACACTTACGAACCGAGGAATTTATTTTTCGCGCGGCCCCCACAGTTCCGTCATTATTAGTTGAGGTAGCGTGATGTTACAGTAATAACAGCTCTAAGGTACACACTTATTGGTAAGTTCTATCAAGAGTACCAGTGTTGACCGCACGGAGGGGGTCCGAGGACGATTTTACAGAGGGTGTGGAGGGGAGGGGTGTTTCCCCTCCAATGTTTAGTGAGACCACAAAATGAAGTAATTTTTTTTTCAACTTGGCCACCAAATTCATCATGTCGTCTTGGCAAAACAATTCAATCGATCTGGAATATATCGTGTGCAGGTCGGACATGAAAATGCGATTACTGAAAATGGTCGGTCGGTTTTTAATCGTTTGTTGACACGATAACGAGCTTCTATCTGTCATGATCCACCGGTAATTTTTTGTATATTAAAAATAAAGTACAGTCGGACTGATCAATGGCGCTACCTATTTTAAAATTAAAGGACAAAATGGGGCGAAGAAAAGTATGGTCAGATTCGACAAATCTCGAGAAAATTCGGGAAGAGTCGGTGAATTTCTCGTTTACACCCTTCTAACTTTTAGTCTTCCTGACGCTCCTGCTTGCGAGAGTCGAAAAAATCGAGAACTTCAGCGGCCAAACGGTCAGTCCTAACCTCTAAACGAACTGGACATCTGTTGATCTCGTTACTTACCAATTAGCAATAAAATTGATCATATATTTATTTATGCCTACATAAATGGTCCATAAATGTATGAATATATATATTTTAATCGGGAGAAGAGTTCAGTTATTTTTCTCTGTTAACCGATTGAACATGTCGACACAGATTAAAGAACACTGCCGCGCACAGATACGACAATACGCGGTAAGTTAGGCCTCATTTTTTTGTTTCTTATTCATGCTTCGCACTTGATTCACCAGTAGGCGCAGAGATCGCCCGCGAAGAGCGTGGTACTACTATTCCAAGGTCTATACTATACTACTACTATTCCAAGGTCTTTGGCGTGGTATAATTATAAAGTCTGCCATAATAAATACGCAGGCATGCGCAGTGGAATCGCGAACACGTTTACAGAACAAATCAAACAAGCTACGTTAATCACGAAAGTTTGAGTCCGAGTTGTGAAAGTTGTTTTTTTTTCTTTCTTTCTCAGACTAGTGTGTTCCAGTAAAGCCAATCATAAAAGGCTGACTTTTTGATAATTTAACGATTTACTTTCTAATTTCTTATTTATTTAGCTTCTTTTCGGCGTTTCAATTTCACTCTGCTAGTGACATCTGGCGAATAAAGTACGAGGTGTTACGTCACCCCGACGCGTTGCTGAAACGAGGGACCATTTTTGAAGCGCTGGCTGAGTTACGAGTGTCGTATCTGTGAGAGGAAAATTTCTCTAACCTGTGCATATCGACTTGCAGCTTTGTCTGTTAAACGCTCGAATACGTCATCTACTGCACCAGCCAGTGTGACCATGTGTAGTATTTTTTATGTAGCATTGACCCCCCCCCCCCTCCAAAAAAAAATAAGCATAGCATTAAAGGCAAAATTTTTGATAAAGTAGCATTTTACAAACATCTTGCAAAATTTATTCAAAATCAATATGCTGACGGCAGCATATGATATAACAATTGCACACTAACGGTACCTTCCTAAACGACCTAACAGAGCGAACCAAACGCACCACTATTGGTGACAGTTTGGCACATTCCCTGCTAATATCCGTGTTGATGCGGCTTGATTGACGTCAACATCGTCAGCGACGAATCCGTTTCGTCAAAACTGATAGCTCGCGCATGCTCAAACCTCCATCCCAGCAAACCACCTCCCTGAGATGGTTCGCAATTTGGCATTGCTCTTGCCTGGTCACATCTATTAGCCAATCCTGGTTAAATCCATTAGCTAGGTCTGGTCGCGGTGAAGGTATGACGTATCAATAAGCTGCTGAGCTCGTTGAGTTGTATTGTAGTTTAGGAAGGTACTGAACGGCTGACGCAACATCACTGCGCACGCGCGACGTCAAGTTTGGAGCCAAACTGTCTGTAACAGTGGTGCGTTCTGTTCGCTCTGTTCGGTGCTTTAGGAAGGTACTGGTACTGTCTTCACCATGTGACAGAGGTGTGCACCGAAAAAAACATTCTGTGGCGGCACGAATATAAAATTTTTCGCGGTGGCGTACGTGGCGATGGTTTTTGGCCAGAGGTGTGGCGCGGCAGCGAACACTTCAATTTTTGTTAACTAAATACGGATGCAAACCTATTTACGTTGCCTTTTGGACTTATATGTCAGACTGCCTGAGCGGGGAATCGAACCCAGGACCTCTGAAATCAAAGGCCAAGGCCCTACCGCTAAGCCAGACTGACACGGCAACGTAAATAGGTTTGCATCCGTATTTAGTTAACCAATTTCGAGCCCATTGGCTTTCCGTCCCGTTTAACTTCAATTTTTGCCCTTGCCTGCGATGGTAGTCAATTTCCGAAGTCTACAACCCAGACTTGTATAAAATGTATATTTTTTTCTCATTTTCCTCATACTAATCATTCAAAATGTAGCATTTTTGGTAGCATATTTGGTTGCTTTTTTGTTTATTGCCCGTAATACGGCACACAGCATATTTTGGGAATTCTGGTTAAGCCTATTTCCAAATTCTGTTCTGGTCAAACCATGGAGCGCAGTGTGATAGTATATAAGTCCATGGTCAAACTATGAACCATAGACATAGAACCATAGATTTAACTGACCTGTAGGTGATTATTCATGTTGTTGGGGTCCCTATTCTCCATATCAAAGCCTGGTGTTTCATCCATGTTGGAACCTGTATCATCCATACCCGGGGTCCAAAGTCCACCAGGACGGATGGGTGCAGCCGTATCGGCCGGTGGGTTGAACCAAACTTTGCGGGTTGCTGAACCCACACCACTATTTTTGCGCTCCGAGTTGTCTACAGCCCTGAAATGAAGAACAACGAAACATAAAATTAGTATTTTTTCCCCCGACTACAACTATACAGCAGCGTCAAGTGACGTCATATTGGCTACGAGGCACCATTTCGAGGTAATAGCTACAAGGTGCACTAGATTAAAATATAATAGGAAAAACGGTACTTCTAGTCAAGACAGTGGTTTGAGAGCGGATTTCTTAGGCTTAAAAGAACGTTGTTTTCTCCAACAACAAAAATCGCGCGATGCTTAAGAAATCCAGTCTAATAGCATTGGCTTCAATAAGACGATCTTCCTTTGTCCCCCCAGTGCTCCTTGCAGCTAACCCAGTTACTGGCTCCACCATAGAGTTATACACAATAATGCTACGTCGTGTCACTGCCCTATACATTCTTAAGCTTTCAGGGACATACTGCGGAATAAATCTGATATACCGCAATTAAAAATACGTAATAGATATCCGTGACAATGCTCGGTAATTACTGTCGATAATTGCTCTTTTGTGAGAACGGCGCACTTCAATATGTGGGGGGGGGGGGGCCCACAACACGAGTGCGAAGCACGAGTATGATTCCTCCCCTATCCCCCGAGAATTGGACTATGCCGTTTCGAGCAAATGAGCTATTATTGAAGGTAACTAACTGCCAAGTAGTCACGGATATGTGTTTTAATGGCAAGGTGTGACGTCAAGTTAACGACTTAA
>JAHWFP010092324.1:12992-61713 GCA_023313725.1 Lithobius niger | reverse complement strand
ACAATCATATTGTTATGATTCACGCAAACCAAAATTGCAGCACAAATTCCCAGTCAGAAGTTGCACTACAGGCGAATTTTCGGTGATATCACCATTAAAGTTACTTGTGAGTCTGTCACCTTCCTCAGTCCACTAAGGAAAAATCCACTTGAAAATACTGTGCTTCTCAGTTGCCACTGGATGCGTCACTCGTCATCCTAGTGGACCTAGTAGACACTAGCATGACAAGTGACGCATCCAGTCACAACTGAGAAGCACGGGATTTTCAAATAGTGTATATAGCGACTGTCTGCAAAATGCACGACATGTGAAAGTTTTTGTAATCTTAGTGGCCTCGGGAAGGTGACAGACTCACAAGTAACTTTACTGGTGATATCACCGAAAATTCGCCTGTAGTGCAGCTTCTGACTGGGAATTTGTGCTGCAATTTTGGTTCGCGTAAATCATAACCACATGATTGTAAGTAATCGTTTGTTATAAATTCCCAACAACTGTGTGATTCTGCCACACGTCTCGCCTGTGGACTTTTACATGCTGCCAGAAGAGTCTTCCAACCCTGTCCCCACACCTTTCATTGAATGTGGTTCTGGGCCATTTTTTGTTGACTTGTTCTTCCTCATTCCATTGTGAGGCTGTTTAAAACTTCCTTGCTCCATGGTTATACGATGTTTTAAATTTTAAATTGTATCTTGCTGCACGTGATGAGGGTTAGGATTATACTCGCAGTGTTGTGATTTACCGTGTATGTCTGTGCACTACTTGGATACTGTTTTTAGAAATCACTAAGCCTGAAAAGCACAAGTACAGTTCTCGAATTACAGGTTTTTTTTAATTGGTTTCGTTCTTTTTTACTTTGCTTTCGTTTTCTTTCATTTTGGTTTCGTTATGTTTCGAATTGCTTTAGTTTCTTCAAGTAGGTATTGCTCCCATAGTGGAGGAATTTTAGGAAATTCGACCTAAGAAATTAGCAGGAAGTTGAAACTTGGCACAGTAGTTAGTGATGCCTTACTGACGACGCTGTTAAAAGTGCCCATAAATCCCAGCTGTGCGTCAGCCGCCATCTTGGAAAATGGCGCTTGATTTTCAGTTTGGCAATAACTGGAGAAGATTCAAAGTTAGCATAATTTACCAAGAGACAAATTTTCTCACTCAGAAAAAGACAAACATTTTTTGTAGGAAAGATTTTTTTGTATTAAGAAAAATAAAAAAGTTAGACTGATAAAGATTTTAAATTCTGCAGTTTAATGCTAACATGCAAATTACTACTAGTTTTATGTATGAAAAGAAGCATTATGAGCTCTAAATACATATTTTAAGATCCTATTACATGTCCATGTCAGATTGTCAGTCATATTATATATTCTCTTGGAAAATTACCTTTGTCACAATACATTTATTGTTCAATCCTCAGACTCCTGTAGTAGCATATCGACATGTACGAGTTGTCGCAGGTATTACGTAGTTTCTTCACACTCTCCACCCATTAGTAGGGCGGTTAGAGGTTGAATTGTTTACCTTCTGTGAAAAGCGTGAAATTTGGTATGAGTGCATAGGAAGGGTCACTTCAATAAAATACCTGTGATAGCAGGTTCAACCCCCCCCCCCCCAAGGGAGGGGGTGATTCCCCCCATAAAGTTTTTTGAGGGGGCCTTAATCATCAACAAATTAAAAGCAAAATGTGAAGCAAAAACGTTCAGCATACATTTTTGGACAAGAAAAGTGACATACATTTTTTACATGAAGGCAACCCCTGAACCCTAAAATCGTATTTAAAGTATATCACCCTTAATTCGTGAGAAAGCTCCTTTTTTTCAGTTCGTTGTTACAGTGGTTTTCGTGTTCAAAGTGCCCTCCAATACCCCGAAATGGAATGTTACGAATTTTATGAAAGGTGCGGATCTATTCTTTCCATCAATCCTAACCGAAAATCTGTAACGTAGATAGGGATCGTCCTACGCCCGTTTAAAGGTAATGGCGTAGCGGCGAAAGCCTATGTTGATTTTGGAAGCCCTCTTGCAAGCCCTCCACTAGTCCTAAATGGACATGCTTGGGATGTTCTGAAAGGTGGGAATCTATTCTTTCCATCAATCCTAACCGTAAGGTTTTAGCCAAGATAGGGACCGGCCTACGCCCGTTTAAACGTTTAGCTGTAAGTGTTGTAACGGCTAGTTTCAATTTACAAGTGCCACTGTAATGCTCATATTTGTATTTGTAGCTAAGCTTAACAATCGTTTTCGGTTGAGAACGATGGAAAGAAAAGATCCCACCTTTCTGAAAATCCTAAGCATGTCCATTTCTGGCTATTGCGAGAACAGTTTGAATTTGAAAATCAAAATACGCTTTCGCCTTTAAGCCATTAACTATTCACCTTTAAATAGGTGCCGAACGATCCCTTTCTAAATTAATAAAATTCGGTTAGGTTTAATGGAAAGGAAAGGTTACCACCTTTCAGAAAATTCTAAGCATGACCAATTTAGGCTATTAGAAGGCTCGCAGGAACACTTTGAACACGAAGATCTGTATAACAACCAATTGAAAAATGGAGCGTTCACATGAATTAAGGGTGATGTGCTTTTGGGGTTCAATGGTTGATTTTGCGTAAAAGATATGCAGTTCCTTTTCTGTCCAGAATTGTGTGCTGAACGTCTTTGTCTCACATTATTCTTTTGATTTGTTACCGGTTAAGGAGTTACACTCAAAAAACCGTTTTGGGATGGGGATAAATCACCTCCTTCCCCCCTAATGTGGGGTTTTGAACTTCCTATCATGGCTATTTTTTCCAGTCCCCCTCATGTGCACCCATAATAAATTGTATGCGTTACACAGAAAATGAACAATTTCATCAATTTTGGGTCCCAATCCACCCTGCTTACATTGCTGAGCATAACAAATCAGACTGCACACTTGCATCTCTTATTGGTGCATCCACCCTTGCAGTTGCATGAAATTACCTTCAGACGATCTGATGGAATTGCTTCCTTGGTAGTGGGAACAGGTCTCAGTGATCCCTTTGTCACGGACCAACCCCACTCTGTCGGATCGATGCCATTTCCTATCCATTCCTGGACCTGCAGAGATACATCTTGCATGAGTATTGCTCTGAAGTTGCGCTGGTTGGAGGCATGTATCCATCTTCTTTCTGGATGCTGAGTGGTTATGAGTGAGGTACCTTAACTCATCGAAGGACTTTGTTTTAGATCCATACAGTTATAAGATAAACATTTCCTTAGCAGCTTTGATATCTTCTTTACTGGCATCCTTTTGGTTGAATATTTTCTTTCCATCTCTCAATTCCTTGTCCTTCTAAGAAGTTTGAGTCCCTGTACCTTGTCTTTTTCGTACAGAGCTAATGTCGTGTCGTATCCAGTCACCACGTGAGCAAACAGTAAAACTTCACAAGCTTCAGCCATTTTCTCTTTTTCTCCATTTGGATGTCAAAAGTAGTGGGTGAGCTGTTGGACTTTTTGGGATGGAGAAACCATACTTCTGCAAAAGCTATGTTAAAAGCACAAGAAAATCCGTATCCTGCCCAATGACGACTGTTGGACGTTTATGCCTGACTTTATCTAAAGCAACCGTGAGAATAAAATACATGCGTCATTCCCCACCTCTAGAACAGAATAGCCTTTGGTTTTCATTCTTTGTACAAGACTTTGTTTGTTTGTTGCCTCTGCTTGTCAAGAAACTGAACTTGAGGTACTGGTTGGTGTATTTCACTAAATGTTATGTCTCCAGAAGTTCCAGTTTCTGCTCGTCGTCCCTGTGCTGCCCTTTCAGTTGTTTCACTTTCAGGATAACCATCAAACACAAGGGTTCAGTTTTTCCCATTATGGCTCAGTTTCAGCATAGGTTGCATACAGGCCAAAAACGGAAAATCGAGTACCCTATTCCCAGATGGCGGCTGAAGCACAGTAGATATATGGGGACTAAAGTTTTCATCAACAAGGCTTAACTAACAACTATGTCAAGTCTCCACTTCCTGTTAATTCGATACATCGATTGCCATTTTTTTTTGCCAAAAAATGGAAAATCGGACGCCATTTTCCAAGATGGCGGCTGAAGCACAGCAGGAATTTACGGGGACTTTTAAAGTTTTCACCAGCAAGGCTTAACTAACAACTGTGCTAAGTCTCCAATTCCTGGTAATTTGTTAGGTAGGTCGATTGACATTTATTTTGCCAAAAAACGGAAAATTGGACGCTATTTTCCAAGATGGCGGCTGAAGCACAGCAGGGATTTATGGGGACTTTTAAAGTTTTCATCAGCAAGGCTTAACTAACAACTGTGCCAAGTCTCCACTTCCTGCTAATTTGTTAGGTCGATTGCCATTTTTTACCCTAAAATTCCTCCACTACCACTTGCCTCTTGAGGCCCTGCCGTATGGGGTCCCTTGGCTGCCGCGTGGGACCCGTTGAGCGTTCTCATAACAGATGGCGCCAGCTTGCCGTGAACCTCGCGTTTAGCGAGCGTTTAGTCTCTTCCGTGATAACGTGTACCAAGACTAGTGGAACCTCTTGGTATTAATTATTACTAATTATTAGTCTTGCAGCCGTAACGTTCACCTCTTAAAATCAATCATGATTCAATTACATCACACTTCATACTATATTCGTAAACAATTCCATGTTTATTTTTTTTAATTTACAATATCAGGTAGTCAGTTATCGAAAAAAATATAATGAATATGTGTATCAAATATACCATATTATAAAGTCATAACAAAGCAGTGGACAAAAAAAAAACAGTAAATAATAAATAAGTAAAAAATAAAGCAGTAATAAAATTAATTTTAAAAACATAAGCAATTTAATGGGTAAATTTACGTACGACATTTCAACACACAGAAATTCGTTACAGCAAAATAAATGCCACGCATGTCCGTATATTTATGCTGTCCCTGGTAAAAGAAAAGACAAGAGTTCTGCGTAAGGCAGAGCTGGATTAGCCGCCCCCCCTCCCCCACCAACTTTCAAACAAAGCACATTTTGATGCCTTACTTCAAATTTTTTTTCTATGGACTTTTTTTTTTACTATTTTGTAACCTTTCTTCCCGTACAATCCGCCATTTTAGGCCTATTCAGCTGAGCGAAAAACAATGCGACGTTACTCGTCGCGTCCCAAACAAACTGTGACGAGTAGCGGAAAAGAGGTGCCGCCTAACGGCGGTCATGCGCCCCAGGGAGTGCCATTGCAAGGGCCCGGAGTGCATTTAAATTAAAGGTTGGGACGAAAGGCATTTCCAAACTTGGAAAGCATAAATAAAATACAGGTAAGTATTTTAGGATAGTAGTAAAAACGGGGTTTTACCCCTAAAATTAGTTTTTACTTAGCCTAAAATACTTACCTGTATTTTATATATGCTGCCTTTGTCCTACCTAAATAGGTGGCGTCGAACCCACGCCTTTGCAAGACCATCCTTCCGAAATCACACAAAGTGGAACATGTGCGAACGTAGTAAGCAACTGTAGACCCCTTGGGGTCCGGTAGATAACCTAGAACCCTAACCTTAATACTTCACCACTTTACCTGCCGCGGTGAATTGATACCCTCTGTTACCTGACGAGGGTCCCCACACACTGTCGACGGTGGGCGATGAAGGCATTGCGGTTCCTCCAGCGACCAGCTTCGATATTTTCCTCCAACGGCGTTCCAGCTGCTAGCGCCCAAGATGTTACCATGGTACGAAACCCATGCGTGTTAACACCGCCCACTGGCAGGAGTGCCAGAGCAACGTGCTGCTGTGATAGCGCTGCCTATCGCTCTACCTTAGAGCCCTGGTGATGCAGGGTCGTGCGTAAAGCACCCACCATCCTTGGTGAGCTTTACGAACAGTGGGACTCATGGCCTGTCTCCATGGTACGAAGTCCCTACAGCTTCAGTTTCCTCACATAACCTTTTGGGTCAAGTGAGGAAGGCCCTCACCGCTCGGAGGGCAGAGAACCTATCCGAGAATCCTGGTTCCAATGAAGGGGTTAAAGTTGACTCCACAACTGTCGTCGGTGTCTCATCCGTCTCAAGGTTGAAAATGAGGTTTCCGGGGGAGGCATAGCGCCACCGCTCAAACGGGGGAGGGGGGGGAAGACCAGAATATACAGAATGCATGGAGGGTCCCCCTAAGGGCACAGTACACCGAAGGACAGTTGTGACATCACTGTGACATCACTGTGTGACACTGTGACTCACGACATCACTGTGCTTACCTATGTCTCCTTGTTTCCCTGACTGCCAACACTGAATAGATGGCAGCCCTGTACCCTTGATAGCACTTGGCGTCACACCCTGGTCGAATAGAGAACTAACGAACTCGTAAAGTTCCCATGGTGAAGGTTGTCATGCACTAACCGTCTTAACACTGCACCACTCCAACTACCCTCTCCACATTCCTTCATACATCTGTACGGAAGAGTCGTGATGACACTCCTCCACCACGTTGGAGACTCCCTTGGATGATCCTCCTTTGACACGCTCGCTTTTCACAACCTACCGGCGTGAAACAGTGCTAAGGTTTGGGTGGAGTGTGCTGCCCAGATGCTGTTAAGGGAAGTCAACGTGGTCCGCCGACTTCAGTGTCCACAGTTCTGCCAGTTGTAAACGATCGGCCCCCACCCCTTGGCCACCAAAAGTTGCCCACTGGCTGTCCCACGATACTAGCAAGCCAGACGGAATGTGTGGTTGCAAGGTTGAGCTGGGATTGTCCCCACTCGGCTGTGATCCGGACTGCGAAGTTAGCCGAGACCCGGACTGTGTGCAGTCAGACATTGGCTGTCCGCTGCTCCATGTCTTAGACCTGGACTGGGATACGATCGAGTCCGGGCATTCCTGTCCGTTCTTGTCTCCCTCCTGGTCACAACTGATTGCTAAGGATTCCAGTCCGGACTGGGTCCGGCCAGTCCCCATCGATACCTGGTCGGAGATTTGTGGGGCAGGCCCCAAAACCACACTGTTAGGATCGTGCACAATGTCCATCCTCCTACGTATAGGCGATGCCTCGTCATCATCATACCCTGTCGTATCCGCACTGCCGTCCCGTCTAGGTGAACCCGGTGGGGTGACATTGTCATGTAGATTCGCCAGTCCGTCCCCCCGAGCTGGTGTCGACGAGGCAGCCCCCAGTGCCGACGTATCTCATCGTCCTCCAAATCTACCGATGTGGTGAAGTTTTCCCAGTGGACCCATCGACTGACCTTGCCCAGATTTATCTTTCGTCTGGGAAGGCAGCAATAATGTGACTGCGACTAGCATAAATAAAACTCCAACTACAATGCACCAGAACGTACGAATTGCTATTGTCAGGGCTGCCGATCCCTCTCCAATCCTGCCGCATTGTCATTCAAGGGTACAGCATGTCAAGCTATCCCTTGAATCCATACACGTAAAATCTACCAATGTGTCTGACATTCGGCTTGCAAAATTGTCTGAACAGAATTTAAGATTGCCTGATGAAATGCGTGTTTTTAGGTGAAAATAAGACAAAATACATGATTTGACGAATTTTATCGAATAACAGTGACTTTGTCGTGTATCTTAGATAGCAGGATACGGTAGATTTTGCATGGACGCTTGCATCACTATCACATTTCCCCAGAATTAGTACAACACCTAGTCATTAACACACCCTACCAAGTCTAGGCAATGTTAGAACATGTCCATCGCCGATCATGAAAACACCACAGAAATCCATCAACCAATAATGGTAGCCCAGTGGTAAATACCAAGTCAATTCATCCATGCACAGGCAATGCTGCTACAAAAGCCACCGTAAATGAACTTCCCAAATAAACTTTACGCTACATCCCAAATCTTATTTTTACACTATGACCAAATTTCTGAGTCTTTAGGCTTATATTTTCCATAAAACCGTAAAACGTCAGTTCCAGGTTGATACCAAGTAAAGTGTTAGTGTCTTCGGCCTGTCAGCAACCAGGGCCGTAAGCCAATTGCTCGCTAGCTGGGAACCTATACAAGGTTCGCCCAAAATTCAATCAAGAAAAGTGCTAGTTGAAAGTGAGTGGCAAGTGCAATAATTCCAAACTATTAAGACCACATAAGATAAAGGCTAAAATTACCAAAACCAACTCACTTTGCCAATTATAAAACGTGAATAATGAAATCTTGAAACTAAGTGGTAAGCACTTAGCAATGTTCAACAATTATCCATCGCCAATAACATACTCCTTAGGAAGAAGTTTTATCCGCAACATGAATAACCAAAATCCATACCATTTAAAATCGCCAATTTTTACTCGTTAAAATTAAGAATATCCACAGACAGGGAGCAGTCAATGCGACTGGCGTTACCACACATTCCAAGCATCGAATCACCAACAGTCATAACCCAAGTTACATGGAACATATGCTTTGGCCAAACTACTATCAATTGCAGAGAACAAATTGACTTCCACTAAGCTTAAACATGAAGCTTATAAATAAATAAGTTTCATCATTGGGGTATGACAAAAGTGTATAATTAACTATCTCCCTTGAATGTGTGGAATTGACAAAGCGTTACTTTAGTAGGTTTTGACAAAAAAAAACTTTGCTCAAGATTGTCTTGCCAATACTATAGTAATAATGGAAGATTAAATTAATCTCTCAATTTTAAGATCAACTTGCAATCAAAATTAATACATTATATGAGGCGGTTTGAATGATGATGGTCCAAGTCCAATTTTCGTCTTTTTCGAGTTAACTGCATAATTCGATGCAGCGTGGTCTATTTGGTCAGTTTTATAACGAACCAACTCCAAACTTACATTTTTAGCCATGCGAGGGCAGCACCAACTTGCACCACACAACAAAAACGTCTTAACAGAGATGATCTTAACACTAAGTTTATTTTGGTCCAACTCCAACAATATGGCGTCTTTCACCACGCAGTCACGATTATGCACTGGGCCTTTCTGACGAAGATTATGAGCAAGAAACGTCAAGTTCAGACTCAAGTGATGTTGATTCTGAATCAGAAGATAGTAAAGATAACATTGGTACAATAAATCGAATGATTTTAAGCAGATTACTGTCTGTTTCAATGCATAATTTGCACGCATGGAGTTGGACCATTACAATACTAAACAAAAAGTCTTCTTTTTTTTTTACTGCAATGCTCTGCCCGACAGGTGCTTGAAATTCGTTAGGGCTAGCCTGGTTAACGGCATTTTTAACATAGTAGATGCTTGCTATTGGGAGAAATGATTTCGTTAGGTTTATTTTTAATCGTTTTCCTTTTTTTTTATTTGTTTTCATATTATAAATTTTGGTGTCCGCATTGTATATTTTCATTGTTACTTTACAAATATCCGCTTGCAGCATATTCTCTCATTGTTAATATAAAACAGTAATGAATGCGTATTACTGGTCAAGAGAAATTCATGCTGAATCACGGACATAGCTAGCGGTGTATGTGTGTGGGGAGGAGGAGAATGCCGCTTCAAACAAGGCTGGTGAGTGATGAAGGCGTAATTAGACCCATGGATTTTTTAGCAGACTTTCAGCCGAATATTTTTAAAGATTTGCAATTTTCCAAACAACAAGTATGTAAACTGCAAGCACTGGGACGTACACAGGCCACTGTGAGGGCAGGAGCAAAGTTTTTTTTCTGGCCTTTTAGCCTCTTTTAACCTCTCATTGCCCCCCCCCCTCCCCTTTGGGAACTGTAACCCTCTTTGCACCATTTTTTTTTGTCGTTATTGTCCCTTTTTAAGCTTTTTTACACCACTGCTCCACGATTTTTTTCTCTCCAGCAAGTGACTGCAGGAGCAGCCCTATCTCGCCTGTTCTGACAATGGTGGGGGGACTCCGAGGAGGCAGTACAATAAACACTACCACTTAAGGATTGAGAAACTTTTTATTTGAGGAGGCATGAAAATGATGAATTTGCTGCATGACAAAATACTTTTTTCTATAATTTTAGTGTTTACCACGCGTGAAAAAAATCCACGGTCAAATTTTATTGTTACCTTTAATGATTTTTGTAATTTGTTGTAGTTTACATCTCTGTTGGCACAAAATAACCTGATCGCAAGTTTTAAATCTGCATAATCACAAATATTTGTTGAATGGTTTGCTTGTATAATGGTCTAAAAATCCACGAAGTGAAGTAAAAGGTGATTTGTTAGGTTTTCCAATGTTCCATTTACGTTGGCTTCTACCTTCCACTGGAAATACAGCCTCTAGCAAATGTATCGATTCAGAAAAAAATAGTCTTATTATTGCTTAAGTAATATTGGCTATCACTTTTTGGGTAATGAACACCACGAATTAGCAGTAAGTATCAACACAAAACCTTTAATATCTCTTTTTTAATATAAATGATTAAATGGACATGGGCCATCATCATTCCAACCGCCTTCTATATAAAATACCAAAGCATGATATGGCATGCCCACGGTTTACAACTGCGACACCCATGTGCACCAACGGTCTGTGACTGCTACATGTGCCACTTCGTCTAACGCTCGTGATGTAATCGATTACCGCCTGGATATACCAGTGGTTGACAATTTTTTTTTTGGCGCTATGGGATCCATCAACTGCCCTCACGCAGAAAAGACTGGGAGAACAGCGATAATGTGACTACGACTTACATAAAGTTAAACTTTCACAACAACACACCAAGAACAGTAACAGGCAAGTTTGAGAGCATCTACCATCTCTCCATCCCTGTCGTATTGTAATTCAAGGGTACTGCGCATCAAGCCAGCCCTCGAATCACTGTCACATGTCCCAAGGTGTTAGACTAACACCAACCATCAAACACAACTAGCAATCTTCCAATGATAAACCATTTTGGAAACAATACTCGTAACCAACCATACACTAGACTCTTACTGCAACACACTATGGTCAAAATAGAGGGCTGGGGTGGGATCATTCTCCCCCCCCCCTTTCCTGGACGTCGAGGTGAGGGCCTGCATGCCATAATCATACCTACCCCGGACGTCACCGTACAAGAGCAAACACCACTTTATCGGTACAAGCTATTACAAACCGATAAAACTAACCGACCTGTCCCAACTTTCACCTGGGAACATGGACAGGTAACACAACCTGCCATCCTAGAGAATACACACATGATAATCTGTGAGCACATGTAATACTGACTGGCCAACTTCTAGCCATTCCCGACTGGAGTGGAAAGGCCCGAGAGGTAGGAGATGCTGCAAACTAAGCACGTCTCCCAAACTGGGCATCCCTTTCACGAAGGTAGCCATTCACGTGAAGCTTTCGGAAACACCACACTCCTAACCTAACTGGCTGGTCCGGGTCCGTCGCACGGCCGACGCTTCGCGTGTTTCCATATTTTATGAAATGGACCCAATAATGTATTAATTCGATCGGCCCGGGTCGTACAGAGACGATACGCCACCAGAAAATGGTTTAAATAAGATAACTACTTTCCCACGCACAGATACACCGCGCTTTCGCCACACAAAATTAACGCTCCACCGTCTGATCGAAACAGCACTCAACACAACGAAGCCGATCGTTCTCACGAACTACCGACGTATACTGTATGCGTCACACTCTGTCGCACACCGAACACCATCCAAACACATCACGACTCCATCGACCAACACACTGAACAAAATGCAGTTAATAAATACGAAGTCGGTCGTGTCTACAAACTGCTCGATTACAACCTCCTTGATGGCACACCTTCTATTGGATGGATAACAATCGCCAATTCGCCATCCTTCCGCCATTGTCCCGAACTGGGCCACTGGTCACCAGTCTGCCATTGTCCCGGACTGGGACGATGTCCGCAGCACCAATAAACAGCCGCTGGAATGCGGGACCCGGTGGACCAACAAACATTCAAAAGCGTCGAAACACCTTTCAGCGTAGCTAGTGTCGATTACTTCACCACAGCCGCTTGGTCGGCTTTCCATTCCACCTCCGCTTTTTCCATTTCGTTGCCACGTACTGCGCTACCACGCCGCCATGTCCGGTGCCTGAAACGCGTTCGATGCAGACCCGGACAGCGCCCAAACAAAGGACGCATCCACTCCTCTCGGCAGTTGAGAATTACTCGTTGGAATCACGGAATCGACCCCTGATTCCAAATACATTCATATTCATATCGTTGTTTGATGATGAATGTCCTCCTAAAACGGCTAATTCTCTAGCCGTCTGATGCAAACAACTACGCTTGGTTGAATCTGCCACATTGTTTCGATCATCGCGATCGTCTGGGCCTAAATTGTAGCACACTTCGGCACACTTCTAAATTGAAGTCACAAACTCTGCATCGGTTACACCAAGCTTGTGTTTCCAATGGATTCATCTTCTTCTGCACTTTTGCTTCCCAAAATCCTGGTAAGAAGCACATTTCGCATATTTTGTAGGCTTTCTCAAGATGAAAGAATAGAGTAGTAGCGACTGTCTCAGTCGCGTCCCAAAACAAACTGTGATAATAAGCGGGAATGGGGCGCGGCCTAGCGGCGGTCATGAGCCCCAGGGAGTGCCATTGCAAGGACCAGGAGAGTAGAAATTTCATGTTTTGGACGGGTAGCATTTCCAAAACTGGAAAGCATATATAAAATACATGTAAGTATTTAAGGCTACCAGTAAAAACAGTTATTTTACATTCCTTGGCCATGTGGGGAGTGTTAGGGATTTCCCACGATTCTTCCACTTACCTTAAAAACTGCTCCCTCTCCCTATGTCCTTCTGACACAGCTGCTGCTTCGGGACACAAATTTACTTGGCTCCTGCTTAGATTCCCTCTCTAGTTTTTAATTAACTAGTAATTCGTTACACACTGTAATGTCAACTCTAAGTGCTAAATCCTCGGCCGGGGAAATTGTAACACTACTTGTAAAAACAATGCACGCAGTTGGTACACTAGTACACTTTTGTATTGTATATGAAATCAAGCAGCAGTACATTACTTACCTTTGTATTTATATTCAGTGTAACAGAACTTCCGAAGCATTGTTGTTAAACAGTTGTAAACCCATCGCAACACTGTCGGTCGGAGCACGGCCCTGTTGCACACTCTCTTTGTATAATATTTGTAATTTTCCACACTTGGTGGAGGGCTACCGGAAGGGTGGTGAGCCACTAACACCGGGCCGATGGGACGAGATGAAGTCAAAAATAAATTTTAAGGGCGCTTCAGAAAGGTTTCCAAGGGCTGTGTCGTCAGCATTCTACGGAACCCTGAAACTGTGTTCATGTTCACTGTCTCACTGCTAAGAGAATTCCATATTGGAACTACACGGACGGAGAAAAAATTTTTACGGCACTCAAGATGGGAGCTCTGAACAGCTAGCTTCCATTGGTGTCCTCTAGTTACATAGGGATTAGGAGCGAAATTGAAAAGATGCAGGTCAACGGCCACCAGACCGCGTAAGATTTTGTATGTCAAAATAAGGTCAAATTTAATTCTGCGCAGTTCCAATGACTCCAGGCCCGTCCTCACACGACGTTCCAAGTAATTTATCTCACGAAGACCAGGGATACTCTTTGTAAATTTACGCTGAACGGATTCAATTAAATCAATGTCCTTAAGGAGGTATGGTGACCACACCGGAGTTGCATACTCTAACAATGGACGAACGAAAGTCTTAAATGCCCAGACCAGGGTGCTGGCATTGCCCGAAGTAAAACTTCGATTTACCATAGCCAAACGGCGAAAAGCTGCGGCGCAGACCTTATGACAGTGCAGTGTTGGTTTGAGATTATTTGAAAACCATACCCCCAAGTCCTTTATTTCGGATTGGCTTGCTAAGATGCAGTCCTCGAGGAAATAACTACGACAACAATTTTGGGATCCAATATGAAAGGTTTGGCATTTTGTATTAGAAAGAGGAAGTTGCCAAACTAGTGACCAATTAAGTACTCCAAGTATTTCCACGTCTAAAGAAACGCTGTCTAATGACACAACTGTTGGAGCACCAATTTTCAAATCATCTGCGAACCTATACCCGAAGGTGTTATCCGTTGAGAACGATAAATCATTTAAGTAAATAATAAAGAGCACAGGGCCAAGAACTGATCCCTGTGGGACACCGCACGGGACTGATACTCTCGATGAAAATGATCCCTCAACAATTACCCTCTGGGTACGATTTCCCAGGAAGGAAGCTATCCAGTTCTTAAGGTTGCCGGAAATGCCACAGGCATGATTCTTGGCTAACAATTTACGATGGATCACTGATTCGAATGCCTTTTTAAAATCAAAATAGATGGTGTCGGATGGAATACCGACATCCAACGCAGATGTCCACTGGTCAAGGGCCAGGAGTAACTGATGGGTTGCCGACCGGTTGGGTAAGAAGCCAAATTGATCCTGTTTAATAATCGAATATTTACTAAACAACTGGAGAATAGCATCGCGAATAATCGCTTCCATAACTTTGCAGGCCACACAAGTAAGAGCTATCGGTCTGTAATTTAGCGGGTTGGGTGGTGGCCCTTTCTTATATATTGGAACTACTGTAGCCGTGTTCCATATTGTTGGGAGGCAGCCTTGTGCGAACGAAATGGAGAACAGTTTGGATAATGGGTAACAAATTTCAGGGGCAATACGCTTAAACAGAAAGGCAGAAAATCCGTCTGGGCCACATGAATGGCTTGGCTTCAGTTTATTTAGGGCCACTAGAACATTGGATGCCGTAAAAGAAACCTCTGAACAGCATTCATTTTGTGGTACCGGTGATGGCAAATGAGCAATTGGAATACCGTCGTCGGTTATTGTATTTGCAACAAATGCAGAGCAAAGTACTTCTGCCTTTTCCTGGTTATCCGTAATATTGGTGTTCCCAACATTTAGAGGTGGTAGTGATCTCGTTGTTGCCGTTTTTTTTCTGTATAGGCGGATGAGGGAAGATTGACTTCCTTCACGAAGTGCCCTCCATTCTTTTTCACAATTCCAAGCTTCGACCATCTCAGAATATAACTTTCGCGCTGTATTATAGGTGCCAAGGTTCATGGGACAGGGATTGGATTTAAGACGCTTCCACTGTTTAAGTTTTAAATTTCGCTGTTTAACAATATGCAGTGGAAGTACAGTTTTGGTATTTTTGGGGGCGCGTGATTTCGCTCGACAAAGTTTCACATGGTCGGTTAAAACATCCTGGAAAAAGACCCAGGCATGTTCAATGGGAAGGTTTAGAGTGGATAAGGGAATGTCCCAGTCTACCGTAGCAAGGGATTCTTTTAACTTAACAAAGTCAAGCCTACCAACACCAAAAGGTGATTTCAATTTTTCTGACATCTTAATTCCACAAACCGAAAGGTTCAGCTCAAACGATACCATACAATGGTCACTATTTCCTAAGTGTTCGTCGACACTAAGGTTAAAAATAAGCCGTTCGTCGTGAGAAAAAACAAGATCAAGAATTGTATTTCCACGTGTTGGATGTTGTACAAGCTGATTTAGTCCAAGGGGGGCAATAAGATCCAAAAAATACCGATGGTGTCTGTCCCCTGCCAAGTTTCGATCCCAATCTACAGTAGAGAGGTTGAAGTCACCTAGGAGAATATTTGAATGATTAGTATTAACCGCATTTACAATAAATGAACAGAGACTCAAAATCGCCCCATCGTCCCGACTGTCCGGCAGGTAGCACAAAATAAAGGTAATCTTGTTATTTGGTTCAGCAACAACAATCCCTTCCACCTCGAGTGAGATATTAACAGTAACGATTGGTATCTCTACTCGATGCAAAATTAAAAGGCCCCTAGCCCTACTACCACGATCTCTCCTAATAACTGAGTATTTTCCAACATCGGCCAACATAGCATCTGTGAAATTTGGATGCAACCATGTTTCAACGACAAAGATTAAATCGTAATGGTCGCGCAAAATCAATTCCTTAAAACTACCAAGGTTTCTAACTACACTACGTGCATTCATAACTACACAAATCAAGTTCTGAGTGGTCCGCTTGTCTGGATTACATCCTGAAAGTGCAGGTGTGGGGCTATCCCCAAGAAAGCTAGCTAGTTTTCCTGCCGGGTATGAAGTGTGTTCAGTTCTTGTTGAAGTATGTGTTTTCCCCTACTTGTAAGATGAATCATATCTTGTGCTAACAATGTGTGGTCTTTACGAACATCTTTCTCAATGGACACAAAAGTAAAATTTTTGTCGACACACATCAGTCGCATGAGAGAATTGGTGTGGCTTATCCTCCGATCCAACTCTCTGTTCATTTTGCCAAGTCGTGGGAAGAGCCCAATAACAGAGATTTTTGCACTCGGACACACCGCCCGTATAGATGAAGTGAACGCTGCGAGGTGAAGCACAATTATATTGGGCGTGTCGTGAGGTATGTTATTTGCTCCTGCACACACCACAAAAGCACTGCTGTGATTGCAAACCTTGAGAATTTCTGGTAGCTTGCCAATCAAATCTTGGACCGTAGATCCTGGGAAGGTCCATGTTTTCGAATCTGGGTGTCTACTTCCTCTCAATGAGCGTATGTTTGAATCTCCAATGAGTGTTGTTATGCCTTCCCATTCCACATTGGGAGACGCTTGTGAGACTGGAGCTGACTGACTAGTTGCTCCTAGACCATGTTCTAAGCCATGTGCGGTACTAGGGTTTGAAGTGTTCCTTGATAAGTTTTTCAAAGTACACAAACGTGTAATGTTTGGGTTCGGATCAGTAGAGTTTGGATTGTTCAGCTCCTGTTCTGTTCTAGTTTGATGGACGCATGAATCCCTTCTATATCTTCGGCGGTTGCTCTTGGTTCCCCGCCGTACAGTAATGTTATGATGGAGTGGTTGTGGGACGCATGGTTGAATAACAGAAACCGTGGCGTGTGGTATACCATCGTGGTCTAAATGTGCGGAGATGATTTCCAGTTTCCCGGCATCCGCCGTATTAAGTCGGACAAGAAGTTGCGCGGTGTGTGACGGCTGAAGCACTTTTCTCTCCTCTTGGCTGGTTGTAGGTATTGGACTGGTACAATGGCTGGAGAGGTTTTTTGATACTTCGTTGCACAGTTTAGTATTAATGGCCACCAACTTCTCCTCAAGTCGAGACACAAGGTTCTCAGCATACTCCCCTAGAGCTTCTTTCTGCCGCTGAAAGAAGTCTGTAGACCACTGCTCAAAACATGCCTTGTATTCAGCGAATCTAGACTCTAAAGCGGTAGTAATCTGTTGTGGTATGGAGTCAACTTTAGATTTAATCTCAACCAAATCAATGTCCTTTTCGAGGCTAAAGTTATCCAACTTATTATAAAGCTTTGTCGAGATGTCCTGGAGGGCCAGTGGATTTGATGTGACATCCTGCACATGATGGTTCATACCCCAGTCGCATGGATTCTGCCCACTCAATGGGGTACTTTGCATGTTATGCTTTTCAGTATGTGGAGTCTGTAAAGAGTCAAAGTACATTGTACCGCGTCTATCCTTCTGTCTCCTTCGCAAGGCATCAATTGAATTCTGTTCACTCCGGTCTCTGGATCGTTTTGCTTGAAGAAAATCCTCCATTATACAGAGGAAAAAAAAGAAAGTGGAAGCAGGATGACTCACACTGAACTAACGTGTGTGTGTGTGGGGGGGGGGGGGGGGGGGTCGGAACTGTATAGATTAAGAAAAAAAAAGAAAAAAAAAAAAAAAGGATTAAGAAGGCAGCAAGTGGGATAAATGGGAAAAGATGGGCAGAAAGAAAGGGAAAAAAAATCCTCTTCTTTCCCCTGCGAGATACGAACTCGTGGCCGGTCGAGACGGCCAAGATGGCGGCGCCCAATAGCAATTCGAAAACACGGCCGACGCCAACAAGAAAACAGTCACATCCGCTCCAATTTCGACTCACCAACACACGCCCGAAGCCGAAAGTTTAGTTGTTTGTCTTCTTGAATCTTCTGGTTCCTTCTTGCTCGAAGATGGTCGACAGTTTACCGTTCACTAAGTAATGGTCGTCCTTTTTCCGTCATACCAAGATGGATTGAAATGGAGCAGCATTCGCCACTCTTGTTGACTAGCAACTTCAGTCAATAGACGTCGAACGCAATTGACCTCTTCACCATTTGGGTTCGTCAGTTCGTCTTCTACACTCGGAAAATCCGTCGGACTACACTGCCTCAGACATAGCCGGGAGTTCCGCAGTAAGCCCGGAGTTTTAAGAGTCCGACGTCATGTAGCACCGACGAGAAGGTAATAATCCCTATCGAGCTAAGCTTGGCCAGACTGGATCAACTGTGAACAACTAGAGTGAGCCAGACGACTGTGTTCTGGACCGAACAGTTTTCCCCTTCCTTTCCGCATGAAGTGACAGAATAAAATACAGTTGGATCCCGTAAAGCCCATGTACCTTTCACTCCAGAACATCTACTCACCAACAAGGAAGTATAGGCTATGTAACTTCCTTCCCTAAAAAGATCAAGGACCTCTAACTGTACTCGTGTGCATGGTTGGCAACTTAGGCACAAGTCCCTTTAACCATAAGATCAAGTAGGCCTATAAGTGGGCGTGAGAGGCCGTTGGGATTGAACCACGCTCTGCAAGGAACTTTAAGGTGTCAAAGTGCATATGCCATTGGTAATATGACAAGTGGTTACATAACAAATGGTAACAGGGAGCACTGTTGTTGGTAACAATGAGGGGAGGCTGGTGTGTAGTTGGACAGGTATTATTAGACTAAAAACATCAGTTTACCAGATAGTACCTGGTTAAAATTGGTTTTTATTACCTTCCCGAAAATATACATTACTTGTCTTTTATACCACTTTCTTCTTTAAGAGCAATTTCCCCCTAGAGAAAACCTGTTGGCTTCCCTGCCAGCCTCGTAGCTTCCTTTCTGCGCATGGCTCCTATAAAAGCGTCAGCCCCAGACCTGGCTTCAGCTCTCTTCCCAGGCTCGGACTGGACATAGTGCCAACGTGTATAGTAGCTGAAGGGTGGCTGTGCCATTGTGACAATGGCACAGGAGCCCTTTGGCTACCATACTTTCGGTGTCCCTTTGGTAGACTATTTTTTTCTCCTCCCCACGAAGAAAAATGAAAGATTTTGGATTCCTTGTCCACGCAAGCACAAATCCCCTTCTCTCATCTCCCTCCCTTTACTTACGTTTTTATCGGATTTTTTAAAAAATCATCCCCCTCTCCCAAACCCACTACAAAATTGAAATATAAAATGTGTGTTGAAGAATGCGCTCCGAAGCCAGAAATGACAACCAAATATGAAAATAAGCAAAGCTTCTTGGGCTCGACCCCGGACTTTGCTTCCGCTTGAGAAGCTTAGAAAGCTTCCCAAAACTCCTAGACGGTTGGAGGTACCATAACTTCATCAGAGTTTCCTGTAAAACTCAAGGCGTCCCTCCCTAAATAGTACAGGCGCCCTCCAAAATTAAATTAAGATTTTGTTGAGGCAGGAGGGCCAGGACCAACTGACACACAATAAATGATCCTTTTATTAGACTGAGGAGGTAAATAAATATTCACTAGGTGTTAGGTACCAGTATGTAATTTTGTTAGTTGAATGTGCATAAAAATTACTTAGAAAAATGGTTTTATTTTATAAAGTACAACTTTTCGTAACAAAAGAACACAGCTTAATTAAAATATTTACACAATGCCACCATTTCAAATCCAGTGCACACAAGGACTACAATATAGGGTAAAAACATCCAGTTGGTCTTGCAGTTTACATCGCTGTAGTAAATAAAACAATTTAACCTCTTGATTAAGTTTGTAGATTATTTCAAACAAAGCAAAACTAAATTTCCAACATATAACATTAGAATATCCTAAAACATGAACAATATCAAAGTATGATCGATTAAAAAAAAATCAATACTAGATTGCAAAATTTAAAATTTTAGGCCAAGAAAAATTGTTTGGACTTCAGAACTAGGACTCCTCAAAATCATTGCAATGGTAACTTTCATATACAGTACAAAATTCATAAAAGTGATACAACAAATTCAAAATAAAACAGTAATGGTTTTTAGCAAACTTGTTTATTGGCTATTTCTCAATAAATAACTGAAAGCTTCTACAAAGGCTTACAAGTTGCAATGTGGTGTAAAACTGGCACAATCTGTATTGTATGAATAAAGTTTCCACTGCTACTTTTTGATGAAGTAAAAAAATCAAATAAACCAAAACTTTTTTAGATCCTTTTGACCCTTGTTTATGATTGTCTCGAATATGTATTCTGGTTTAATACTATCACTCCTTGTAAACTTCTCAACTAAACTTAAAAATGACAAAAAATAGAACACGGGTAATCAATACCGTAATACACAATCACTACGGAGTAAAAGGCCAACCAACCATTAAGTAGTTGAACAATAGCTAAAAAGTAAGGCACTAATATTTTCCACTTCCTGTTGCTTTAAAATATGGCATGGTTTATCACCCTTGATGTAGTGAGTATATAATCAAAAGGCACGACGAGTCCAACTAGGGTTGGTAACAATGGTTCAACTTGAAAACTGTCTTTAAATGCCATGAAGGTTTTTGAAAGTCCATAAAAACACATTCGTTAATATCACAGACTTGCTGTTTTCAAGCATATCTGTCTGGCTGCAGAACTTGGGAATAAACACACGGCGATGAATAATGTTTTGGAATGCACAGAAAAAAAAGGTTAATTTCTATATAACCCATAGAGCCAGCTACACGACTGACAAATTGTTGTTTTTTTCACTACCTTTTGCAAACAGAAAATATCTCTACATTATCTGCTGCGTTTCACTTTAAAGTGAGAATGTTTCACTGTCACTGTAGGAACTTGTCTAATTTTTCCTCGCACTTGAGCTGCCACGAAAGTTATATCACTTACACAAAACGCAGGCTTTTCACTTGCACACTGTCGTCGCCAGATAAAACTCCTTTTGGATCACAAGGGAAGTGCCCTAAAATGTATGGAATGTTAGTTGCATATCTTAAACAAATGATGAAAATCCCGGAAGTGGCGCCCTCGATCCAGCCATATTGTTCATGATGATGTGACCACCATTCAGGCTCACAGCAACACTGCCTTCAGGCTCGCTGTCCGTATAACTGCTGTAAGCAGCTTTTGCTGGGCGCTGACGCTTCCAAGACTGTCGCAAAGTGTCGTTAACGTTTGCATAATGATTAACGAAAGAATGTGGGTCAGATTTCTCACTTTCGGGCTCACTCTCTGTTGCCTGTAAATTAGAAGAAATATTTACTGTAACGCACAAATATTTATGTATTCTCCGACTAATAAATTTAAGTATAGTTAAGTACTTACACTCACCTCAGTCTCTGTTGAGCTAATTTCAGAAGGCTTTTCTGTGAGACTGCTACTGTCGCAATTGTCATCATAACCCTTTAAGTCTTCTTCATCGGAGTATGTAACACTTGCAGGACTAGGACGGGGTGGTGCCCTACAAATCAATCAATAAGTAATTTAAGACATATCCTCTACGCAAACTTTCTAATAATTAGAACCAGAAGGTCATCCATACGTTAGCTGTGTTGGTTAGTGGGTTAGAATTCATACGACAAACTTAAAAAAAAGAATTTGTTCCCTAGGTTTTTTTTATTAATCTGTGGGCAGTTTTTTTTTTTAATTGTTTATTTAATTTTTTTTGGCAAATAAAGGACTAAAATAAATTATAAAATAATTAAATAGTGAAAGAGCAGAAACAAATGAACACCAAATTTGTCTTTCTTAAGAAATAAATAATTATTTTATGATAAAATTAGCTTTTACTCCTAAAATACTTACCTTTGGTATTGGCTTAATTGTTTAACTTAATGGTCAGCTGTTCAAATTAAAAGTTTAATTAAGCTTGGCTCCATCACAACTAGCGGGCAAGCCTGTTAATTAGCCGGCAACGTTTGCCCCCAATCCCTCACAATCGCATGATTCACTCCAGGTTCAGCGAGAGCGGGGAAGGTGAGTGGAGTGGGTACATACATACTAAAGGTAGGTATTTTAGGATAGTAAAAGCTAATTTTATCACATAAAATTCCATTTCTTAGGCCGTGAAAAAATGATAATTCTACCAGGGTAAGTAAGGTACTTACCTGCAGGAGAATTATAGTTCTCCGAGCGGAAATGACGAATCTGTGTTACAAGTTGGGATCCCTTTCCCTGCCTGCGGTGCTTCTTTTATGGTCTTATTACCATTCAAAACATGGTAATATATGCAAAACGGCTACGTCACCTCCCCTACCCTCCTCACTCCCCGTCCGCTATGGAACCCCACTCGTTTTCCCCCGCAGCCTCGGGGAAAGAATAGCGGCAGGGAGGCGGGAGGGAAGTTAAAGTAACACAGATTCGTCATTCTCCGCTCGGAGAACTATAATTCTCCTGCAGGTAAGTACCTTACCCTGGTAGAATTATCATTTCTCTCGTAGAATCAGCAAGATTAACACAATACCACCTACCCCAAAATTTTTTGCTCCACACAGTTCAGCAAACCAAAAATATTTTTTTTTTTTTTTTTTTTTGAAGTTTAGTGCCTCGTTGTGTTCTGAAGAAGGTGAACGGCCTATTTTCACCGAAAATTCAAGGGAAAATATTTTTGGTTTGCTGAACTGTGTGGAGCAAAAAATTTTGGGGTAGGTGGTATTGTGTTAACCCTTTAAGGACGGGTGCGCCCAAATGCGCCCGCTCTATAATCATTGTTACTAGCTCTTCTACAGGTCACATTGAAAACTTCCCGCCAATTACAGTGAAACTAAAAATGTGATATGAATGACAGATCATTAAGGTAAAAATGACACAGGTTTCATTCCCTTACTTCAAGTTGGTGAGACACTATGCATTTTTTTCTACAAGTTCGTTACGAGACCTCAGCTCAAACGCAGTCCTTAAAGGGTTAATCTTGCTGATTCTACGTGATGTTGACATTAAGCCACTGTACACGGCGGTTGCCGATTTTTCGATATCATTTCTCTCTCACAGAGAACTCCTCTCTGTGTTACAAGTTGGGAGGATTACAGAACGTGCACTAACTAGCGACGCATTCCAATGCCCCAGGCCACCCACGGGCCCAGGCATCCGAGGCTGCCCTACGCTCGTACGGGTCCCACAACACATTATTCTGAGGCAAGGGCCACGGGCCCTCCTTGACCCAGTCAGGCAGCTCCACGGGCCCTCCTTGACCATGCCGGCGTGATGAGGATGGCTTTCTTCACTTCATCCCCCAACAGTTTTTGCACACACCGCCCGATCAGCGGACACGGAGGAAACAAATAACGCACAAACTTGCTCCACGACACACTGAACGTGTCAGTAAACTCAGTGCCCGGGCACCTGCCCCAAACCTGGGCAGCATGGCAGTCGCTTCCGACGCAAACACGTCCACATCAGGAGTGCCAAACCTGTCGCACACACTCCAAAATACCCCGAGCGACAACATAGTCATACCTGTCCAGGAACACCCTAGAGTTCTGATCCGCTACCGAATTCAATTTCCCCGGAATGAAACAGGCGTCGATGATGCAGCCGAGTCGCTGCTGCCAGGCTAACAGTCTCCGCACAAGGCCTGTCAACTCACGGGACTGAGTCCCGCCCTGTTGGCGCACATAACACACCGCGACCATGCTGTCGGACAAAATGCGCACCGCCGCTCCCTGCAACTTCTCTCGGAGAGCTTCCACCGCCTTCACCATAGCCAGGAGCTCCCTGGCATTAATATGCACCTTAGTCTCATCCGGTAACCAGCGGCCGTGCGCATGATCGCCAGCCAGGGTGGCACCCCAGCCTACGTCCGAGGCATCTGTAGACAGCACCGCGGTTGGCTCCGGAACACACCACGGGCGACTGACCGCCGGACCCTCCAGCAAACAACACCACCAATCTAAGTCGGACCTAGACCCAGCTGACAACACTCCATCCGGGTAACCACCACGAGACCACGTGCGCAAATCGTCTTGCCAGAAACGAGTATGCAGCCTGGCATCCCCTACCACACAGACGACACTTTCGACCAACCCCAACAAGCGCATCATGTCACGCACAGACACCCTTGGCTTCTTGCGTATCTGCCGCACCTCACGTAGCAGTCCCCGCTGTTTTATGTCAGGCAACACCAGCTTACCACCAACCAAATCCACCTAAATCTCCAGATACAACAGGCTTTGTGTGGGGTCCAAAACACTCTTGGCCAAGTTCGGGAAAAATCTCAGCACGCGAAGCAGCTGCACTGTCCGACGCACATTGGCTTCCACACTCCGCACCGAAGGCCCCAAGATGCCAAAATCATCCAAATATACAAAAAGCAACGCACCTTCCCGCCAGAGAAAATGCCGCACTAGGCCAACCAACTGCATAAAAATGTACGGCGCGGACGCTAGTCCAAAAGGCATCACACGGTAACGGTAAACACACCCCTGCCAAGAAAACATGAAAAATTTTCGGGCGTTCATCGCTATTGGCACCGCATAATACGCCTGAGAAAGGTCTCTTTTCGCCATCCACCAACCTTTTCGTAAACATTTTGCAACCAACGACAGCGTGTCCAAACGGCATTTTTGCACTTCCACATACACATTCAACATCTTCAAGTTGAGAATCACACATATCAAGCCATCGGGCTTCGGGACTGCAAAAATCGGCGATGCACAACCGATCGACCCGTCCGAAACGCGTTCCACCACGCCCTGCATCACCTTCTCTCGTAATTTCGGGGCAATTCTAGCATCGTCCTCTTCCAAACTCGCCTGCGCCCAAACCGCCGGTAGCGGCGGCCTCGCTATTAGGCTTAGACTGGCGCCATTAATAGTCTGCAACACTCAGGGCGATGCCCCGATCTCCGACCACGCTGCGTCGTGACCCGACAAAGAGCCAGCTCGCTACCACGTGTCCCCCAAAAACAGTGTCAAAGTCCGGGACGTCTCACACAAAGTCCGCAATGCATCAACCTGTAACGATATGGCATCGTCCAAACTACCGGGAACCGGTCGATCTACACAATAGTCAATGGCCAATCTGGCTTGCAACAGAGCACACACAGCGGCAACACCAAACCACAACACCGCGCCGCCATTTTGGATTTTGGCCAACGGACAACTGGCAACCTCGTGGCCGCCCAAATCACGCACCATCCTCCACATAGTGTAGTGTTTACGCAATTCACTTAACAGTTCCCACGACGGCACCTCTGCCCGGGTAAGCAACGCACACAGTAAGTCCGAATCCATCTACAGTATAGCCATTATCGTCACACCACGTCCGGGAAAAAACATCCAAACCGCCCGCATCAACAAACCAGGCCGCCATTACGCCCGACTGGCGTCCTCCTCGTCGGAAACTCCTTCCCTTTCGACAGCACTCCTGGTGCCTCGCAAATTATTGCGGTTCAAACTTCCAAGCACGCCTGGTGCCTCGCAATATCCCCGTACTGCGGCCTCCACAGCACTCCTGGTGCTTCGCAATTTCTACGTATTGCGGTCTCTCTCTAGCACTCCTGGTGCCTCGCAATCCTTCAAATTGCGGCTTCCTTAGCACACCTGGGCTCACAATTCTTCTTAATTGTGGTCTATCACATCCGAAAAAAAAAATAAAGATTGAATAATAAAACGTTGAATACCAATCTTGTTCCAGCTCCTAACCGTACGACCATACCGCGCCAGCGGCTGAAAAAAAGAGTGGGGTTCCATAGCGGACGGGGAGTGAGGAGAGTAGGGGAGGTGTTGTAGCCGTTTTGCATATATTACCATGTTTTGAATGGTAGTAAGACCATAAAAGAAGCGCCGTAGGCAGGGAAAGGGATCCCAACTTGTAACACAGAGAGGAGTTCTCTGTGAGAGAGAAAAACAATTCTTTGCTTCTTGGGCATTTTTTGAATTTAAGAAATACCCGGCAGCCAGCCTTTTTATTTTTATTTCATAGTTTTTCAAAGTCCTTCTTTAGGAACTTTTTTCAATACACAGTTTCTGAAATTTAAAAAAAAAACAAAAAAATCAGCAGTAAAAACAAAGTACTCTGCAAATATAGAGCAGTTTAGGACTCAAAATTTGCTCTGAAGTGCTTGAGACGCAAAACAATACCATATTCGTCTCAAAACTTCAATAAAAATTGTTTGACCAGGAGGGTTTTGGGTCACCAGCAAGGGGGCTGAGAAGCAATAATTTTTTTTTTAGTGGCCTTACTATCTTTCAAAATACTTCCCTTTAGTAAAGGCTGAATTTGTCCACCAGATGGTGGGTCGAGTCATAAACCTGGAGCTTATGAACACAAAGTGATTACCTAATTTAACAAACAAATCAAAAGTAGCCAACATGTGCCTTGCTTTGTTCATTTTCTGAAGTAGGTGAAATGTCACTTAGTTTTCTCCACTTACATCCCTTACTCGTTATCCAACGGCATTTCCGATGCAAAAACCCACAAAGAGGCCAACGCACACAGTTCGTATACGCTCACCTCAGGAGGGTGAGTATGCGCGTCGAATCACATCACAAATCCACAATGCGAGTAGAAGGCATTACATGACGAACATTACATTAGAATGTTTTGTAGAAGGCATTACATGAGGAACAGAAATACTTACAGTTCACAAGGAAACGCTCACTTTCACTACGAAGACATAATACAACGTCAAGAAATTGTCAAAAGCTTTCTGCTTTCTTCATCAGGCTTAAAGATAGTCAAAGTACTTGTCACATCTTGGCTTGAACACGACCCAAACAAGATCTAAAACCAGCGGTTGCTGTCAGTTCCAGTATCGCCAATGCCAACAAAGTTTTTTGAGGAACAGAAACCAATGAATCTTCATCCACTAGAACGAAGAGAGGCGTTCGGGGGACGTTCTTTCCAAAGAATGTGAAGACTATGAATGAAGTTTTGTGTACTTCAAAAAGCAGCGTACGGAACGAACCGGGCACTGAACTAGGCACTCAACTCGTTCTCTGCTCGGCGGTTCCACAATCGTTCTCTAGGGCCTTGATAATAATCAGGTGTAGAGCCTCAACAACGTTCTGGTTTTTAGCACTGAATTCAGTGGGGAAGAAAAGGGTCACCTTCGATCAGTCCTTAGCAAAGTACATGTGTCCGTTCGGTGAGAGCAGCCAATTCAATTTGCCGTGCTGCCAAAGCAAGAGTCACCAAATAGACCGTTTCCCGAGTTGAATGAAAACGAGAGGCAGCCTGCATAGGTACATAAAGTGCCCCCGAGATGCTGGAAAGGACAGGCAAGGTGCATGAAGGAAAAATTCGTCTAACCTTAGGCCCAGCATTTTTAAACGCGTGGATGCGCCGAGATATATCCTTCTATATACCATGCCCATTTTTCCCAGACATGACAAAATCAAGTTCAGAAACGACATATCATCCATAATGACTGTTGGTGAAAGGCCGGCCTGGAAGAGGCTCTCTAAACTGGGTGTCACTGATGTTCGGTGAGGTCACATGGGTCGACATGCTCCTTGCCAAACCATGCAAACCACTTCCTCCATGTGGCGGCATAGACTTTGATGGTTGTGAAGTCGTATGGTACTGTAGGAGTCGTGAGGTGACGGGGCAAAGAGAACTCTTCATGCTTCTTCGGAGGGTTCGGATGACGTGTTTATCCTCGATGCATCATCAGAAATTGTGTAGAGGTACCGGGCCTTCCTTCCACAATTACCACAGAGCCACATTCCAAGGTAACACTGGCTACAGGGGAGGTATGACAATGAAGGACCCTTTGGATGTCTGAATCTCGTTCAACACTAACTGACGAATGGCAAAGGGGTAAAAGTGTAAGCAAAGATTGCGTCCCACGAAATGCTTAGGCCGTCCGTGGCCCAGCTTGGGAATATAGGAATGGAGCCACAAAGTTCGGAAACTGGGTGTTTAGGCAAGTGACAAATAGATTAACAAATGGGGTTCTCACCGTTGAAGTAACATCTGGCATATCTGGAGAGAGAGCTGCATTCTGCTGTTGGAGTCATGCCTAACCGAGAAAGTTTGTCGGTCGGAACATTCAATTCCCCCGTGACGTGTCTGGGCGGAAGCGTCACATGACGACTAGCGTACAAGGCAGACAGGTGAGAAACTTCTTCCATTAGTGATAAGGAGTGGGTTCCTATACCCATCCTGACCCCTCAAAATCCGGCGACGAAATATCATTAGAGCTTTCGTGAAAAATTGCAGGTATGTTGGGGTCAACCCCCATCATTTTCAGACCATCATCAACACTCTGCTTACCCGCCTTCTTTTTGTCAGTTTTATGCCACCCACGAAGAACATGGGTAACGGCCGCCACCTCATGTAATGAACACAGATCACAAAACTTGTTCACGAAGTCGCACTCTCTGCATTTCCGACACGATGGGTGGAAATCCTGCGGCGTTTTGATGCATGTGCATGTTGAATAATTCCCGCACTTGATCTTTTCACGGATCTTGTTCTGTTTCACTCAGGTTAGACATTACAACTCCTAGCCAGAAAATACATTGACGCTTCAACGTGCTCAAGCGAATGTGAGGATTAGCCAAGATGGCGGCAGCATCTGTGTGTAGACACAGTGGCGTGCCTGGCGGGCAGAGGGAAAAACTCACGGAGACGACAAAAATACGTATTATTTTTGTTTTTTGGGCAATGATAAGCCAAAATAAGCAATTTTAGCATGAATTACTGAAGGTCAGAATTTTGCAGATAGTAAGAAACCACTCTTCCTTTCGATTCTAGTAAAGGGGTCTGGTCCTCCAATTTCCCAGAGGGACGAGTGACGCGCAGGAATCCAGTTGACTATGATGGAGGCAAAGTCCCTGACGAAGCTATTAACTTCCTTGGAAAGTGCAGTAGATCTTCCAAGGAAGTTAATAGCTTCCAAATCCGTGACGAGGAAGCATGAATCAGAAACTGCATTAGGTCAAACTCGTCCATAGAAAAACGTCCGTGTTGGACCAATTCTTGATTTTGAAACGTTTACCCCTAGTCCTAGATTTGTGAATTGCAGATTCAAAAGGAGCGACCTTCGGTTCTTGTTGTGTATTAGTCGGTCGTCTACATGAGCGTGCGCCCATATCCCGTTGTTGTGGATGTATGCGACGACTGGACGAAGGTCGAAGGTTGAGCATCTGCCTATGCATTACCTGTACCTGAGAGGTTATAAGGGCGAGGGCGTCACTCAAGGACAGGGAAGACATGGAAAACTGGAGTACCAACCATATAGAAATGGCAACGGAGAGAGGGATTCCACACTCGTCAGGGCACTCGGTTGGACAATTAAAGGCCATCGCTCAAAATGAGTTCCATCGGGTAGCGCGTCACTCAACGTCCAGTGAATTAGCGCGACCACATCTTTAGAGAACAAAGGGCATGTTTATAAAGCCAGGTCTCTTGTCCAGAATAATCCGGAGAGCGGTGGGATCTCACAAAGAGCAGAAAGAGGGAGGGAAGAAAGAAGAAATCCAAAAACCAGTCAGAGTTGGTCTCACACACCTCAAAGGAATAAACGAGACAGTAGCGAGAGTGCTGAAAAAAAAAAGGTTTTGACACCTTCCTGAAAAAATGAGGAAATCTCAAAGACGAACTGCTGAAAAACAGAGTGGAGAGAGGAACGAGGACGACAGCAGCACTTTGTCCAAAATCCATAATACACGTGAAGGAGTGTGTGCAAAGTCCCATTTGATGAGTGCAGTGCAGTGCTGTTTACATCGGAAAAACACATGTGGGAGTTAGGAAGAGAGTTAAACATCACATGGCACATACAAGAATAAATACACAAAAAAACAGCATTGCATCCAAATCACATGGAGCCGAAGCATGAGGTTGGATGGAGTAAAACGCCTACACTGCTGAAATCAAACGTTCCATATAATTGTCATTTAAGAGGACTTGAATCACTGGCCATCCAGTAACATCTAAAAAATGGAGCAACTCTGATGAATACACAAGGTGTTTCAAATCCAGGGATCAAGTTTCTGCTGCGAGAAGACTGTTCCGCGAGACTCTCAAGCCGATAGGGGAGTAGGCTTGATCCATACAGTAGGTCCAACGCATCCAGTGGGCCACGCCGAGCACCGTTTTCAAATCGCTATTTCCAAAACGATTTATCTCTCAAAACTCTTAGCGCCTGATGAAGACAGACGAATATACTGCCTGTTGAAAATTTGCAAGAATCTGATGAGGATTCCCATTTCTGAAATTGTGCGTTAAGTTTTCTAGACTGACATTTGATCGCTACGAGCTTTCAGAGTAAAATCCGCTATGGTATTTTTAAAATATCTTAACTGTATTATTCAAACTACGTTTAACTTACTTTGCAATCATTGAGCCATTAGGCAGTTTGGCACTTTTTCTTGACAGGGTATTTTTGCGAAGTGTGCCGCCGCGCCGTGACTGCCGCAACTCAAAGGTTGCAAACCCACCATCATCACCTCCAGTTGTTATCTTCTCAGGTGGCGCCTGCTTTAATGCTTCTTCTAAAAAAAAAAGAAATCCAACAAACTTAACAAAATTATAAAAAAAAAATGGTAAGGACTGGAGACAAACCCAACCACAGCACAAACCTCAAGCAGGCACATACTCTCTTTAAAAGTGTTTGTCGCACAACATGGTATACAGTAATAGGAATAAATGCAAGCGCACAAAATTCCTTTGATAAATAACATCTTACGGTATAGCTTCACTTCAGCATAATATACCGAACGAGCCAGGTGCGCAGAGCGGAATTTGGATAGTCACGACATGTCTACAAGCACAGAGGGATGTCCATGCATTCTGTTGCTGTCTGAAAATGGCCAGTTTTCCAGGTGTTTGACATACCTATTATGTAGGGAGACTGGGAGTAAAATGCTCACATGAAGTTACACACTACAGAAGACTATGTTAGAAATGTTAATCATGACCAGTTAAAGTAGTTAAATTTCAATGTGACTGGCTAACCGATCTACTCTGGCAGTCTTGGTTCAGATTTTCGTATAAGTTTACCTGACTTCTCAGTTAAAGTGCAAAAAAGAAATTTTAAACTGCTTAACGTATTTCCGCACTCATGTCCCTTTAAAAATGGCTTACAAAAGACGAGCGTAAAGGGATTTTATTTGGATAGAAGTAAAAATTTGCATTCCTCAACAAATCAAACTGAAGTAAACTTTGAAAACAAGAAGTCCCGCATTGTGTAGCTACACCTTACGTTTTTGACAATTACAAAACCCACCTACCAGGTCTATTCAATTTACACTCACAAATCAGCTCAACAAAGTAAACAACTACAGTATAGGTTAATGGCAAAGAGCAAAACTATATTTAATCCATTAAGCTGGCTACATTAGAAAGAGAGGTTAAGCAGATCAGTAGCAGTAGGAAATGGTGCATAAACCACAATGATATGGACGGACGCTCCTGCAAAAAAAGCAAATACAAAAAAAAAAGAAGAAAAACAGCATCCAAGATGAATGGACGCAAGTGACTCACTTCGTCCGTTTTTGCAGAGCACAGGACGGCTCTCTTCAGTTTTACTATCCGTTTCTGGAATGGAGGAGAAAGAAAGAAACCAATTGATAAAAATTAAACAGTGTGCAAGCAAATGAATGGAATACAGTTAATGGTGATTGTTAGAGGATTTGAAGCAGCTTTTAGTGGAAGACACAGCCAAACACCACCTAGAAAAAGTTAGCATGCAATTTACAGAAGTAGTTACTGCCTGATGTACAGAACGAGGTATCTAAAATAGAGCTGCCCCTTGATGTAAAGGCATAGATTAGTTTAATTTGTACTCCACTCACATACCTTGTCTTGTTAGTATAACAACATTATTATCTATGCACATGCAGTACTTTAAGAAGTTATAACTCGGCAGCACAAAGCCTTTAAAATGCCTATCTTCCTAAAGTGCTGTAATCCACGTAAGGATGTGCGTTACCACACAAATTTGACACAAATTTTAGGCCTAACAAAGATGTTTCTCAGGCACTGCTGCATGCCTGCGTCATCTAAAAAGGGCCGCATTATAATAATTTTTTTTTTACTTTTCTTTGACAAACTTTGCACAAATTTCTGCTGTTTTCTTAATTTTTAACCGATTTCAATGTGTCAGTATACCATTTTAATCGTCTCGGCGAGACCTTTTCATTGGCCCAAAAGCCAATTCAATAGTTAAAGCATTGATAAGTTATTTAGTGAAAACCAATTAACATAGGGTTACATTAAATGGTATGTTACAAAAAAAATACCACAATTTAAAAAAATTAGGTTTTACTCATCCTAAAATACTTACCTACTAGCTAAATATTGTTTATTTATGCTCTTTATGCCCAATTTAATTCAAGAATGATTTCATAGCTCATAGCCGGATGGCGACTCTGCTCATCTCCCAGCAGACACTGCCATCCATCCTTCATTACCGTTTAGTGACCAATACTATTAGGCGATAGCGGGGACAGAGGGTGGGTTATCAGTGAAAGTAAGTGAGGATAGTAAGTTAGGATAAGTAAAAACATCAAAATACCCGGAGGACCTGGTCGATTTTGGTTTCTACTGCCTGATCGAAAATATACATTACCTGGAATTTGGAACTCGAAAATATTTTTACGTATAAGTAAAGTGGAAGAATTGCCGGACAGACACATGAAGGGAATATGAAAGATTCGCATCCTCGATATCTATAGAACCTATCCAGTCGTGTTTGCGAAGCGAATGGCGGATGGAGTAGAGAGTTTCCATTTTGAAGTGAGTTTCGAATAAGGCGATTTAACGGTCTGAGATTGAAAACAAGCCTGTTCCCATCCGTTTTATTGGGACAAAGGAAGATGGAACTGTAGAACCATGGACACAGGGGATTTGGTCATCAGTGAATCGCCTGCTTGGAGAGGAGGTCTTGAATCTCGGAGGAGATTGATCGCAGACTCGAGGAGCGAAGGACCAAGGTGGAGGGTCAATAAGAGAGGGCCTATTTTAGGCTTCCCGAGACACGTTTGCACCACATTGTTAAGCAAATTTTGGAAGTTTTCGTTAAAATTCTTTAGCATGAGAGGTCGTAAAAACCTAATTGTGACCAATTTTTTGTTGATATATTTTATTTACAAATTAAATTAACTGGTGAATTTGAATTCAAAAAAAAATTAATTTAACGTTAACAAACACTTATAATTTAGGTTTGAAAAGTATTGTTGCTTACTTTTCAAATGGCGGAAGATTCAGATGACGTTCCTGAATTAACTGAGAATTAGTTTTAAATCACGTTGGCGATGGGCTAATAGGAAAAGAGCTACTAGCAAATTAAACCGCCAACTATTCTTCAATTTTAATTCTTTGCTCGGTTTTTATGGAATTAATTGTTATCAAAATTCAACTGACGAAAACTTGGAAGGAAAGCTTTTTCTGTACAAATTTAGCTGACGTTTCGGCAGTAACTATAGCAAGCACACACAGTCGGACCTCAAAGCTATACAGCCATTTGTGAACACAGTGTATTTTTTTTTTTAGTTCTGTAATGGTTAGACGCTGAAGTTTAGTTTGCGTCCTCTTGGTTGGGAGGCCGGACTCTTGACCACTGGGCTGCTATTGCTCCGTTTGTTTTGGGTAGGTTTGACCCCTCACACACTTTGCGTTGTGCGTTGGGCTTTTAAAATCGGGCCTTCTCCTTTTAGAGATAACTGGTACACGATTTTCGCTCAGTTCATTGGTATCATGAATTCAAGCCAGAATCCTTAACAAGTTTAGCTTATACGTATTTACTTAACTTTTCTGCATTAACTAAGACAGCTTTTAAATATTATGGAGGGGATGAGGTAGCAACAGTAGGACTATACTGGCAAACAAAACGGCAACTGTATTTTGACCCTTTTCCCCCCGAAATTTTTACGAATATTATGTCGTCATGTAGATTTCGTCTTCTGGCTGTTCCCCGACGACAATCTCGGTTACTCCCCGACAGGGGAAGTAACGTCTGCGCCAGTAGAGGCCTCGGTTCTTGATGACGTCTGTTGAGGGTGGAGAAGGTTTGTAAAGGAAGCAATCTGGAAAATCTTTGACAATTTTGAGAAGGTCGGGTAGAGGGCTCTCCGAAGGGTCTGGGTCGTCTTCAAAAGATGCAGCCAAGTGAGCATGGTGGGAGTCACGGTCGTCGGAAGCGACCGACGGGTGGAACATCTTCTGAATCACAGTGACCGGAATAACGGGACGAAATGGTCGTGGAGGCCCAGGAGAAATAGAAAAGGCACAAGAAGCACCCACCCATACAAACATCAACAAATACCGAACACGCAAGGAGTGGGCATAAAGGGCTGAACAGCCATGGGATTCTTAGACGAAGAAGGCGAGGGGCTGCGAACGGTCGCGCTGATGCGAAGGTCCAGGGTTGTCAGAAGACAGGCATTTGTGACAGATGTTTGTGACGTTTGGTTGTAGAGGTCGCGGCAGGGGTGTGCGATACTATCGAATTTCGATACTTTTTCCGATACTGTCTTGGTATCGGTAGTGGTATCGAAAATCCAAAACTTGGTATCGATTTTCGGTAGTATCGATGGTATCGAAAGAGTATCATTAGTTTAAAAAATATTGCAGTATTAAGAGAATATCGAAGAGGTTTTGGCACAGAAAATTAATTTCAAAAGTTTACATCGTTGTAGATCGGTCACTGATATGCCTAACGTTTAGCAGCAGCAGCAGTTTTACCTTAGGTTTCACACGTTTTAATGGGCCACCTACCTATTGAGTGTCTAAGAGAACGGTGATTACTGGAAAAGAATATGTTTAGTATGTGTGACTGCCATGTTGGGAGTTACATGGAATGTAAAAGTTTGGCCCCCTGCTGAAATTTGTTAGTAAGGTAGTGTTATTTACCTTACTAACAAATTTCAGCAGGGGGCCAAACTTCAGAAGGGGGGCCAACTTGGCAGGGCGCCATACTGGCAGCCATCTTGGAAAATGGCGGTCGGAAAACAGTTTTTTTGATTTATCTCAAGAACAGTAACTCCAATCAAAAAACTTAGAATTGCAAAATTGTTCAGAACAACATTCTACACAAAACATATTCCCATCAACTTTTTCATGGAGCAACGGTTAAGGAGAAAAATCAGAATAAAACTATTGTATACCTTTTGCGGGCAGTGTGATAAGCATACATAGCACTACATTCGACTCTGTAACGTTTGACCTAATACAGATAACGAATGAGGATTAAGGCGTTTAAAAGGTGCGATTAATACCTTTTGAATGCTCTAAACCGCATTCATGTATCTTTATTAGATCAAACTTTACAGATTAAAACGTAATACAGTATATGTTTACTACAGCCGCGTAAGTGTGCCACTCACGTACTATTACGTTCGATGCTATAAAACGTTTACCAAATATAGATACTTGAATATAGGTACTAATAAAAGACAGTTTGAAAGGTATTAACCACCCATTTTGAACCCCCCTCCCCCTTTAACGCATCAAACCCACACATGAAACTGTTATATTGGACGATTCGTCACAGAACCAAGAAGAAGACTATATTTTTGGGATAAATGTTAATTTAATATTTTTTTTAAATGCCAGTGTTGAACGTAGCTCTTATTTAATTAATTATTTAATTAAACAAATACTTTCTTCCTTTACAGTATTAACGCCATGGACTAAGGACTATGCATAATTCCAACACATTGTGTTTAATCCACAACACACGTTGCGGTACTTCCAATTCCAACACACCGGTTATTGAGGAAACATACAAACACTTCATAGAAGACTGGGAGCATTTTCGCACAGCTGGCATTGATCTGCATGTAGAGCTGACAATAGTATAAGCAATGGTCGATAATGTAGTGGCCAAGGAATCTAAATGGCATAAATACTGCAAGCGGGAGCTCCGTCAGGACAGACTACAATGTAAACTAAAGCAATCACAGGTGGCGGCGACTATGGTTGTCTATTAGAGTAAAGATAATGTTGCTTCCATTAAGTCAAAGACTCCAAGGAGAAGCCTCATACTAAAGGCATCGGACAACTGTCTGTTCTGCATGAAAATAGGAGGAATTAAAAATATTCTGCAAACCTTCCAGAGACTGGAGCTTAATAAAGAACTTAAGAAAAAAAGTGCTCCTCCGTAATGATTCCAGTGTTTTGACTCGGCTTTCTACTAGAGATCTAGTAGCAAATAAATCGAAATACCATACTAACTCTTTCATCTATCTCATCCTATGCATCTCATTGGACGAAACCCTACAGTTATCTTCAGGATCATAGCTTTTCACGTTAAGTGAATCGAACTTCGTAGCACAGTATACGCATAACTTCAAAATAGATAACAATATCAGCACCAATATCTTCTGCAAATTTTCGACTGTCAATACCCTGGAGATGTTGGGGCTCAGACGACAGAAAGTGGATTGATTTTTTTTCTGTTTTTGCCTGATGAAGACTGTCGTCTGAGCCCCAAAATGCCCAGAGTATTGACAATCGAAAATTTGTAGAAGATATTGATGCTGATATCTTTATTTATTTTGAAATTGTGCTACGAAGATGATCCCCGTATTTCAAAGTAAGCGCTACGACATTTTTAGAGAAGTGGTAGAAATAGATGAAACAGTTTATATGGTATTTCAATTCATTTGCTACTAGGTCTCCAGTAGAAAGCCGAATCAAAACACTGGAATAGCACGGAGGAGCACCCTTTTCTTAAGTTCTTTATTAAGTTCCAGTTTCTGGAAGGATTGCAGAATATTTTTAATTCCTCCGTATTTCATGCAGAACAGAGAGTTGTCCGATGGCTTTAGTATGAGGCTTCTCCTTGGAGTCTTTGACTTAATGGAAGCAACACTATCTTTACTCGCATAGACAACCACAGTCGCCGCCACCTGTGATTGCTTTAGTTTACGTTGTAGTCTGTCCTGACGGAGCTCCCGTCTGCAGTATTTATGCCATTTAGATTCCTCGGCCACTACATTATCGACCGTTGCTTATACTATTGTCAGCTCTACATGCACATCAATGTCAGCTGTGCGAAAATGCTCCCAGTCTTCTATGAAGTTTTTGTATGTTTCCTCAATAACAGGTGTGTTGGAATTGGAAGTACCGCAGCGTGTGTTGCGGATTAAACACAATGTGTTGGAATTATGCATAGTCCTTAGTCCATGGCGTTAATACTGTAAAGGAAGAGAGTATTTGTTTAATTAGATAATTAATTAATGATTAATTAAATAATAGCCACGTTCAACACTGGCATTTGAGAAAAAAATATTAAATTAACATTTATCCCAGAAATATAGTCTTCCTCGTGAGTCTGTGACCAATCGTCCAATATAACATAGTTTCGTGTGTGGGGTTTGAAGCATTCAAAACGGGGGGTGAAATGAAGCTTAATGGCGCGTCGAGAGCTGGGGGGGGGGGGTCAAAGTTGCTGGTTAATTCCGTTATTGATTCAAATTGCATTCAAGTATCTATATTTGGTAGAATTTGTACAGGGTCGAACTAATAGTATACGTGAAAGGCACACTTACGCGGCTGTTGTAAACATATACCGTATTACATTTTAATCTGTAAAGTTTGATCTAATAAAGATACATGAATGCGATTTAGAGCTTTCAAAAGGTATTAATCGCACTTTTCGAACGCTTTCATCCTCATTCGTTTATCTGTATTGGGTCAAACGTTATAGACTTGAATGTAGTACTATACATGCTTATCACACTGCCAGCAAAAGGTATATAATAGTTTTCTTCTGATTTTTCTTCTTAATGGTTGCCTCTACACAAATCTTGATGGGAATATGTTTTGTGCAGAATATTGTTCTGAACAAGTTTGCAATTCTAAGTTTTTTGATTGGAGTTACTGTTCTTGAGATAAATCAAAAAAACTGTTTTCTGTCCGCCATTTTCCAAGATGACGGCCAGTATGGCGGCCTACTAAGTTGGCCCCCCTTCTAGTATTGAATAACACCACCTAACTAACAAATTTCAGCAGGTGGCCAAACTTTTACATTTCATGTAACTCCCAACTATTTTTAGCATTGCGTTCACACCTACTAGTTACAGTTGATTGCTGACTGTTTATGGAAGCTAAGACTTTATTATTACAACGTTGTTGGTCTCTTGTTCACCAGCGTTTTACTCCAACTTGAATATGAGTAGCCATCTTGAAATTGAAGAGTGCAATGCATGATTTTCCGTAAAAATAAAAGTAACTAATTTGTTAAACTTAATTGAAATTTTTAAAAATTAAACTGAATATTTCGTGTTAAGCTATAAATTTAAAAAAATATTTTATTTATATTTGTATACATAATTTTTTTTATATTTCTGGAAAGCAAAGATCTTTAGGCATTTTAGCATCACTAAGCATTAGGCATGCATCCTGATAGCAACAATCCTATGCAACTATCTTGTTTTAAACTTAAATTGATTTTTTTTTATTAAACTGGATATGTTTGTGTTATTAAATTACAAATATTAAATTCAAATATATTGTCATACTTAAACTTAATATGATTTTATAAAATGTATACTTAAAAAGTACACTTAGTGAAGCCAGAAAGCCAATCAAATTAAACAAGCACGCAAGTTAAAAACAAAATAAACCCATTTGATGCTTTCTTTCTTAATTACATATAATATATAATTTGTTCTGTATTGTTTTATTTGTAATATGAAATACATAAAATTGAAAGTAAATTCCATGTAGCTTAGTCCGAGTTTATTTTTTTAATTTCTATGCTGAACAATTGTTTGTACTACACTAATTACAATTAAGAATTTTTTTCATTAATACTAATAGGCCTTTATGCAAACTTTTAAGGTTAATTTCTTAACGTAACAAAGAAGTTCAGCTTAACGTTATTGTTATCTGAAATGTGTCTGTCTGAACGGCAGTTGTAATGAAGGAATAAAGGATGCTACAAATGAAGTCATTTGACTTTGTCTATTCCTACTGCTTTTTTTAAAAAGGTATCAGTATCGAAGAAAGTATCAGTATCGAGAAAAGTATCGGTATCGAGAAAAGTATCAGTATCGAGAAAGTATCGCGATACCGATACTCAGATTAAAAAAGTATTGGTATCGGTATCGAATTGAAAAACCTGGTATCGCACACCCCTGGGTCGAAGGTCCAGATTGCCTCATTCATGAGGAGAATTGAATTGTTTCCTTAGAAAATGGTTCGTGCATAACCGAAGGAGGACTTTAAGAACGTCGAGACGACCGTGAGGAAAGATCAATGGGTCTTCCAAAGCTCGAGCCGAACAATACTTAATGGCGGTTTGTTTAGACTTAATCTGAAGTTTCATGTGTAGGCTTCTTTAGCTTTAAAAAGATCAGCCAGCAGCGATCGAAGGTCTGGAGTGGAAGGTCCTGCCTGCCCGCACTGGACAGGGAGCATTGCGGTCGACCAAAATCTCTAGACCAAACAGCATTTAGAGAGGGAGAGTGCCACCAAAATTCCAGGTAATTTATTTTAGTCGGCATGTACAAACTAATTTTATCTATTTCCCTTAGTTCTAGTGACTTTGTCCAAAAGGAAGTGGTCACGGCAAACCTCCTCTCCCCCTCCATAATGGTGTTACTTTTATGATTGCGGTCGGATTCGGTCAACAGAATTAGAACCCTGGGATCCAACGGAACTACTACTTTCAACAGCACTTTACTGTACCCCTTCTGGTAGATACTGACGATGACGAACTTTCATGTTGCATGCTTTTAGTCGGATTTCTGACGTGCGCCTTCGAGCCTTTTAATTTCATTCTCGAAATGTTGCCAACAATTTTGTCAAGGATTTAACCTAGGATAACATGACCTGCATCGATGACAAACAGCGTGCTTATCCCCGGAATCTTGAAATGGTTGCAAACCTCAATGTTGGTAATCATGGTTTGGAAATTATTGTGTGAGTTGGGCATTTTTGCAGCGAAGCATAGGCATGTCAGTACCTGCAGGGAGATGAGCAGTGGACATCTGGTGGTGAGCTATGGAATCATTCTTAAATTAAATTTGGGCATAGTGAGCAGAAATACACTGATATTTAGCGAAAACTAAGGGAAGTATTTTCGGATGAAGTGAAAAAGACCTCGTCCCTCATCAGGTTTAAGGCCTCCAAGTCGAGAAACATCAAAATACCAGGGGTACCTGGTTGATTTTTGTTTCTATTGCCTATTAAAAATATGCAATACCTGATTTTTAGCATTCGCCTTTTCCCAATGCTGTTTTACCTAGAGATTAAAGACTTGGAGCACCGCCACAAAGCACCGCCAGCGTCGCTACCTACTGCGCATCGTTCTGCGCAGCCTCCTTGACATACAAGCCGAGCGTCCATTACTTCATCTTTTCTTCCTCTATACAGTGTGCCAGTGGCGACATAGACGGGAGGAGGGTGGGAATGTATCAGGTAACGTATATTTTCAATAGGCAATAGAAACAAAAATCAACCAGGTACCCTTTGCCATGCTTTGAAAATATACATTACCCGATTTTTAGCAGTCCACAGACCTCGTCAACGGCGGCAGGTGCCACATGACCGAGCCCCCTTAGGTAGCGCTGGATCCAAGTACATGACTTTTGCCACAATGTAGATAGTATGCCATGGTTGATTGTAAATAGTGAGAGGTGAAGACCGATGGGTTCTTCCAGGAAGCGGCTTCCATGATGTCAGTCATGTTACTATGATGGGCTCAGGAAGCTGAAATACCAATCAATTCGTGAACTGTAACGCAAATGCCTTCCGCAGCGCAGTTTATGTCAACTATGTTGCAAGCGTGTAGGATGACAGTTTTTATCCTGGTGGCAACCATGCGAGCGGTCGTTTCATCCAGCTTTGCGATGAACAGGAGAAAAGTACTGAAGACCGAATAGGACAGCTCGTAGTTCCACCTAGTTGATGTGGTCCACGGTTCCCAGAAGCCCGGTGCCACCGGTGACACGGTCGCCTATGTGGGCTCCCTATCCTGGGAGAGAAGCGTCTGTAAAAAGGTTCGTGAAGCGAGACTGTAGCCTTGAGATTGCAGGCCTTCATCCACCTGACGATTGTGGAAAACGGGAATGTTGCTGTTGATAGGGAACTTTGGGATGGGGAGACTGTGTACTATTCGTTGATGCAAAAATGATGGAACGGACGAACCAACCAGCATCCGTAAGGGACGAGAAGTGGAAGAGAGTGGAAGGTGCCGATGAGAGAGTCGAGATCGTAGAGAGTGTAGGTTGGTTGTCGCAGAAAGTTGCGGATGCGATCCAGAACCGAAGAGATCCTGTCGGGGAATGGCATGACGGTTGCGCAAAGGAGGTCGAAGTATGCTCCTAGGAATTGGAAGGACTGGGACGGAGACAGATGAGATTTTGGGAGGTTGATACCGATACCCAAGCGGTGCAGGAGCTTCAACATGAAATCCCTGTTGTCTATGAGATGCGAGACATCATGAAGGGGTAGAAGCCAGTCATCGAGGTAAGCGTCCGTACGTATCTGATGTTGATGTAGGTACAAAAGGATGGGCTTGAGGAGCGCTGTGAAATTTTGTGGAGCAGCGTTGAGTTCGAAGGAAGACATTGGAATTCATAGATAACGCCATCGTAGATAAAGCGAAAGAGGAGCCGAACATTGGCATGAAATAGAAAGTGAAGGTATGCGTCCACAAGATCTATAGAAATCGTCCAGTTGCCTGGCAGGAGAGACGCACGGATGGTTCCCAACGTTTCCATTTGAAAATGAGGGTTGTCGATAGACTGATGGAGAGGTCGAAGATTGGTCGGAAATCTTCCGTCTTTTTCGGGCAAAGAAAAATGGGGCTGTAGAATCCTGGTTGTTCCACATTGGGAGCAGCACGAATCGCTTGTTTTGAGAGAAGGTCCATGACTTCGAGGGTGAGCTGTACCTTCGAAGCGGGTGCATGCGCCCAAGGAGGGGGCCATAATGGAGGCGGGGTCAACCAAGTGGGATGGTAACCGGGAGAGATGATGTCGAGCACCATGGGATCTTGAGTTATCGATTGCCAGGCCGGTACGAAATGTTGCAATCGGCCGCCCACTGGTAAGGCATGAAAGTAATTGTCAATGGTGGTTATTCGATCGACGCTTGGGACCGAGAGAGGAACGGCGGAATCGCACGTCCCGACTTGTGCTGCAGCCACGAGAGCATCCGCGCCCGCGTCCCATGGTCTTCGAAGGAAAGGGTTGCTGATCCTGTGAGACGTGGCGATTATCGCCCCGTATGGACCACGACCGAAGTTCCCCAGTTGTCGTTGACACTGAGGGGGGGGGGGGGGAGAAGAAGAAGACCGAGACATATTAGTCGGTGAATGGTCTTCGGTCGCAGCTTAGGCTTGCACCCCGCTTGGCACCCAAGTGAGGGGCTAATTTTGAGATGAGACCGTGGAAAAGTGTGCTGGACTCATGCAGGGATTGATTGCGAAGAATGTGCCTAGTTGAATCATGTAAATTCGGCGCAGTGTTGAGGACAGCTTCCCGAATTAACAGTGTCGAATTAAAGAGTGCACGAGTGAGCCAGTTCATGTAGTGATAGGTTGCAAAACAGGCCTTGCGGAAGACTTTGCTGATGAGCAAACCACATCCCTAGTGTGGTCTGGCGGTGGGTCCATGGAAAGTTTTTCACATAAGGCGTTGACTGCAGTATTCAGGACGTCGGCTTGGGATGCCGCTCGCAGTCGCAGAAGACGGACGTTGTCACAAAGGACCGATGCAGGGATCGTGACTCGCAGAGGAAGGAACACATGTGCCGAAATCCATTTTTAAGTCCGCTGTGAGGAATTTCGACTTGGGGTAAGTGTCGACGGCCTTGGGTGGGGTTAGCGGTCCCTTCCCCAGCAGGGCGGAAAAAGGAAGATTTGCGACCGGCACGCGGTGGTGGATGCTAGAAATCAAGTTCGAGAGGCTCTCCATTGCCTAAAAGTAAGGCTGCACCAATACCGATACTGGATCAGATTGGTTGCCGATATTGGCGGGGCATCGATATCGGCAACTTCCGCGGAAATATCAATAACTTTGAAACCGTTAGAGATTACGACATGCGGTTCGCGGCGTTTTGCTCAGAAAATTGCAGAGTATCTTTCTAGCTAGGTTTTAACTGTTTATTTTATTAATTATTGGACTTTTGCAGAAAACTAAACTGTTGTTGAAAAATTGAGGATATAATTTTGGATATCGATATCGGTGTCGGCAAAATTTTTAAAACCGGTTCAGTATCGGCTCGGTAAGATTGGTATCGGTGCAGCCTTACCTAAAAGGTAACCGCCGGTCCGAAGTAGCGTAGTCAATAAGGTGGTGGATTGTCTAAGAACCGGTTGCTGTCGCGGTAGTCGGTCTCGCACACCGAATCCGAAGCCTGTAGACAGGCCTCTATTCTTGCATGGATCAGGTGTGTCTGTTGACGGTTTTAACAGAAAACAGTCCGGGATGATGTTTTCGACGGTCTTGAGGAGTTCCGGGAGGGAAATTTCGGACGAATTCGGGTCAACCGAAAAATTTGTCGAAAGGAACGTGACGTGATGGCAGGTCCTCAGAGGCAGCCGAAAAACCCGGAATACTGGCGACCGAGACCGAATGGTCAGACTTCCGTTGGGGGCCGTGCGAGCGGCCGAAAAACAGAAGACACTCGAGAGGGACTGGCATCTCCTGTGCAAGCCAAGGTTTTTTGGGTGTTGCCGCGACCCAGTCTTCGGTCACGAGATGGAGGGACCGGTCGTTTATGATTAAAAGAATGAAGGGTCGAATCCATAAAGGCGTGTACGGTTTCTTTGGGCAAGGAAGTGTCTTGTTGTAATTGAGCCTGTAGTATGGAGACTGAAGAGGTTCGAGAGGACCGGGGGGGGGGGGGGAACAGGTTCATGGGACCGTCTAACTGGCGCAGCGCTCTTTTTCAGCAGACCGACGAGCCTTGACCTGCAACTTAAGATGGCAGTAGTGTTCTTCAGCAGCAGGCAGTTCTTGTTGCAGGTCTGGAAGAGCGACCGTACGTCGTGATTGCCCGCATTGAAGCGGAGAAGTTGTGACCGTATCCTGAGTGGGACCGGCAGATGAGGTGGGGACCGCAGCTGCGGGATCCAGACAATGTGCCGCAGGCCGCAGAGCCCCAGGGACAGGGGACAGGCCGCCGAAAGTATAGAGAACTCAAGCAAGGGCTGGTCAATCGAAGAGGCGACCGGGACCGGTGAGGAAGACCGGTCCAATGGTTCCCGCGGTGTACCCTTGGCACGTGGCATGGCGACCCCGGCCGGTGAGAAGACAAGAACAGCAGGTTCGACGGTGTCAGGGGCTAGAGAAGAAAAACTGAAGTAACGAACACCGTCTCGGCCTATATGTCAAGGAGGCTGCGTTGAACGATGCGCAGTAGGTAACGACGCTGGCGGCGCCTTGCGGCAGCGCTCCAAGTCTTTAATCTCTAGATAAAACAGTATTGGGAGAATCAGGCAATGTATATTTTTAAGGCATAGAAACATTTTTTTTTACTTTGCGGGCCTTAGGTCTAAAGGCTAAAAATGCAAAGTCCCGATTTGATATTGTAATATTATTGTGTTTGATGCTGTCAGAGACCATAAAAGCGACCATAATATTTCCATAAATCCATAAACACGGATTTCTTTTATTTTTGTTCAATAACATGATTAGTATTTAGGGGCCGTCCATATATTACGTCACGCTTGTGGCCTATTTTATTATTTATTCTATTCCGTACAACGAGGTACATATGGGTTTGGGAGACACAAAAATAAACAACAAAATTATCAAAACAAAGGTAATAATATTAATCTCAAGGTGGACCTCGGTCCAAATCGCTGATCGCCTGCAACACCGCGATGCCCTGTACATGGTCTTGTGCCCTTTGCCTCAACAGCCGTAAGTCGTGGGAGGTACGGATCTCGCACCATCGTCCCAGATGCATTAACCCCTATGCAACAACTGCACCATGACCTTGTCCCCTATCGTCGGGGGGCCCCCCCCCCCCCCCTGCAAGCAACAATCAGGGCATTGTTAGAGTTCAGTACATTACTCCACAGCGTAGCCTGTTGTAAGACCATGGCAAGTTCTAGAGGAGGAGGTTCCCGTCTCTGCACGCTTGATGATTGTGGCTATATCGAGACAACAGTTGAGCCCGTTTTATGGCCCCATGATAAACCAATGACAGTTCGTTCATTGTCGCCCTAGAATAGCTGCAGCAGGTTGCAAGACCGTACAGCACCATAGCTCTATACCTCAGCAGATGCACTTTCACCTCCTCAGGAAAGGAGGCAAAGGTGTGCACGATGGCATTGCTCTTCTTGCACACCTCTGACCAGACTTTTTGCACATGTAAATCATCTGACAGATCTCCACTCAGTTCTACACCCAGATAAGTTACAGACGTGACCCAAGTGAGTTTTGTTCCATTCAGATGTAGAGGTTCAACAATCTCAGAGTCACCCCCAAAAATAACTCCGACCGATTTTAGGACGTTAAATGACAGGCCTTTCGTCTCCGCCCTGTAGCACAGCCTGTCCAGAAGGAACTGAAGCGCACGCTTACTGAGAGTACAATATCATCAGCGTATGCAATAATGTTCAGATCAGTTCAAATCAGTGACCCAACAGTCGGTAGGCAAGCCGCCTAGCTCTTTAACAGCTTCATCCAACACAAGGCAGAAAAGAAACGGAGAGAGGGGGCTTCCCTGCGTAACACCACACTTTGCCACGAAGGAGGGGGACAAGTAGTTACCCCAACGAATAGCCAGTGATTGCCGATCGTAACAGTCCCGTACAATGTTAACCAAGTAAGTTAGAACTCTATGACTCCTAAGGGCTTGTACAAAGGCGTCATGTCATGTGAGCCAGCTTTGCGATAACGGCGCACAACCTCCTTCACAGCATAAACGGCCAGCATTGTGGAGTGTTTACGCTTGAACCCAAATTGAGCATCACTTGTGGCAACCGTATTTCTCAGTCTGGTCAGCACGACGAGGTCCAGGAGCTTTGCCAGTGGACTCATTAACGCAATCCCCCGATAGTTCTCACTACGCGTAGGGTCAGCAGTGGTTTTCTTGAGAATGGGCAGAGTAATAGTCTTTGTGGCCGTATCGGGGCAATGGGCACGAGTCAAGGAGCCCGAAAGAAGGAGAGCCAAGCGCTGTAGGGCGAGGTGACCTGCGTATCGGAGATGTTCCATGGCGAGCTCATCCGGGCCCGGTGCTTTATCACGTTTCATTTCCCTGAGGAGATGATTTACTTCAACAGGACAAATTTCAGGTGCGGTGTCAAGATCCAAGTCAGCAGTAGCTTCTTCCTGCCTAGTCCTGGCTGCCTGCGGACCGGTGAAAAGGTCCTGGAACTTTCCCTCCATCGAGCACAGATAGCAGCCCCACCACTAGCGCCATCCAGTCTATCAGTGGTAGGCTGATTAGACTGCGTCGAGCGACGTACCGCATTCCAGAAGGACGTGCAATTTCCAGTTTGGAGGGACTGTTGTAGTCACGCTGCACGCAAGCCTTTTTCATGGCTCCGGCACCACCGTAGTGCACTCTTGAACTGCTTACGTGTAGTCTTCCTTTCGTTGACGGATGGGCCATCCCTAGGCCTGCCAGCGCTCACCCATCTAGCGTGGGCTGTCCTATGTGCCTCATACTTTTGCTTTACATTTCCCAACCACCCAGGAACCTTAGATCTATGGCTCTGCATTTCCACACACGGAAGAGTCTCTAAACCCGCTCGCAGAAGCACTGCACTAAACAAGGTCACTTTCCTGTCGATAACTTCAAGGTGGTCAGCGTTCCTGCAGCCGGGTAGATGGCACGCAACACCTTCCGCCGGAGGGAATAGACCAAGAGAGTAACTAACCCGGTCACTGTAACACCGAAGCTGGTCCGGGGTTGCACGTCTCCAGCTGATTCAAGGAGGAGGTTGAAGTGTGGTAAGCCCATCATTAGCATCGATTTGTTGACCCGGCGCGGCTCTATTAGGTAGTGCCAGTTCAACACCCATTGGCAGATGATCAGACATCACAGTTTGTTCATCAGCCCAAACTTTAAGGGTTAGTGCCACCACCCGCTATGAGCCGCAGATGTGGTCAATCCACGACCACGAGCCCTGTGCGTTGCTAATAAAGGTAACAGTGTCCGGGGGTAGCCGACTGTCGAGAAATGACAGCCCATATTCTTCCATGCCTTAAGCAACAAGTTCGTCAAACCGGCCTGTTCTTCTCAGATCAGCATTAAGAAACACTCATCCATTTTGAACATTTGAACATTTTGAACATTGAACATTTTAAACATTTGAACATTTTGAAACACTCATCCACCTCTTTTTGAACATTTTGAACACCACATTTTGAACATTTGAACATTGAACATTTTAAACATTTGAACACTTTGAAACACTCATCCACCTCTTTTTCGCAAAATTTAAGACACCTTCCTAATAATTCAGGGTGCCCACCAAAATAGTGAAATTAATTTCCTGAGTTTTCTAGAGTACATGAAGTCATTTTCCACGCTAGTTATCGTAATTTTAGGAAGGAATTTTTTCACACATTTTACCAGTTTTGTGTTTTGTGTTAAAAAGGGTGGCGCTTTTAGACAGGGGTGTGCGATACTATCGAATTTTGATACTGATACCGATACTTTATTGGTATCGGTAGTGGTATCAAAATTCAAAATTTGGTAACGATTTTTTGGTAGTATCGGAGGTATCGTAAATGTATCGTTGGTTTAAAAAATACTGCAGTATTAAGAGAGTACTGAAGAGGTTTTGGAACAGAAAATTAATTTAAAAGAGTTACGTCGTTGTAGATCTGTGACCGATAGGCCTAACGTTTAGAATAGTAACCTAACAAAAGCAACAGTTTCACACGTTTTTAATGGGCTACCTACCTATTGACTCTTTGTTTGTGAGAGTAATCTGCACCAACTAAATCATAAAATCCCAAGAAGAATGGTAATTACTGGAATAGAATACGTTCCAGTTGATTGCTGACTGGCGTTGCTGGTCTCTGTTGTTGAGTAGCGTTTTAGTGCAACTGAACCATGAGCAGCCATCTTGTAATTGAACAGTGCAATGCATGATGGGTACTTTTCATTAAAAACAAAATAACTAATTTGTTTTAAACTTAGAAATTTTAAAAATAAACTGAATCTTTTGTGTTAATAAATTATAAATTTAAAAAATGTTTTAATTTTATTTGTATACATAAATAAAAAAAAAATAAAAAATTCCGGAAAGCAAAGTTCTTTATGCATATTGGCTTCACTAAACATTAGGCATAGATCCTGGCATCAACAATCCTATGTAACTATCTTGTTTTAAACTCAAATTGAATTTTTTTTTAATAAACTGGATAGGTTTGTGTCATTTAATTATAAATATTAAATTCATGTATATTTTCATACATAAATTTAATATGATTTTATAAAATATATATTTAAAAAATGTACCGTTAGTGAAGAAAACCAGAAAGCCTATCAAAGTACAAAAAAACCAAACAAACCCATTTGATGCTTTGTTTCGTAATTATAATATATAATTTTTTCTGTATTCCTTTATTGCTTAAAAATGTAAGTAAATCCTATGTCGTCTAGTCCGAGTTTATTTTTAACAGATGTCTCTAATTAAAATTAATATTTTTTTTCATTAATACTGTTACACCTTTATAAAACTTTTAACGTTCATTTTCTAATGTAATAAAGAAGTTCAGCTCAACATTATTGTCATCTGAAATATTTCTGTGAACGGTAATTGTAATGAAGAAATAAAGGCAACTACAGATGAAGTCATTTGAATTTGTTTATTCCTACTGCATTCTTAAAAAAGGTATCGATACCGAAAAAGTATCAGTATCGAGAAAGTATCGGTATCGAAAAAGTATCGCGATACCGATACTCAGATTAATAAAGTATTGGTCCGTATCGAATTGAAAAACCTGGTTTCGCACAACCCTGCTTTTAGATAGGAAATACATTATTTAAATTTTTT
>JAHWFP010092324.1:0-12892 GCA_023313725.1 Lithobius niger | reverse complement strand
CCCCCCCCCCATGTAATATTTCAAAGTGCTTTACACTTGCATAAACTGAAATTTATTGCATCTTTGAATCCATGGGCTTGAATTTTGGGAGTTTTCTGTGAGTATAAATGGAATTGCATTTGAACTACAGTAAATCGCGTATGCCCACTTTATTGCCAACTTTTCCACGATTACAAATGCTCCCGTGAATCGTGTTGGATTAAAAGTTGATTTTGTTAAATATATAAAGCTTTTAGTTAATTTTGCCACAGAAAAACCAATATTTACGGGGATGAAAGGTTGCTTTCGTTAAATTGTAAAAGTATTTTAGTTAGTTTTCCCACAGAAAATCGATGATTTTTAAGGGGTAGGCGTAAATAAGAATACATCACGATTTTTTACTTTCAAGCATTTTAGGAGACTGGGCATTTAATACTCTATTTACGGTATTGTTTTCCAAAATAATACGTCAAAAAATTAAGGTGATGTGAAGATCAATATGGGATGGGATGCAAGACTACGACATCCCGTTTTGGAAACACCCACCCATGTGTCACAATTGTCACAATAAATTAACCACCTGCCCACCCACCCCTAGAGTGTGACGTAATATATGACTGGCCCCTTATGTGTAAAAATGATTTTAAATTGTGATCACAGTTTTAAACAAAAAAAAAGTCCATGTAATTTTAGCTTTTACGTGATCTCTCGAAACATCCAATAAGACTACTAAAACTAAATTTAAAACGTAAATCAGTATTTTTACATTTTACGTCATTAGGCCTATTAACTTGAAAACTCTTGTGGCACCTTATGACTTGACTTCGGACTGACGATATTTATTGTGCGGTGTATTAGTGGTTCTAAAAGGCTACTTTTCCACACCCAAGTTACTGCAAATTATAAATAAAAACGTTGTTTTACCCTCCACCCTAGAGTGTGGGCAACACATTTAAAGTATTGAAATACAGTATGTTTATTTTTTAGTGTCTAACCATATAAACAAACTGTCGCCATGTTCATCTAACCATGCAAGCCACTTTAATACAGGTGACGTTTGGACATTTAATACAAGGAACAGGACTGGAAATTAGTTATTCTTACAGCTAGTATGCCGGTTTCCCTTAAACACGTCAACCAATCTTACAATTCATAAATTTCAAAAACAGTAAGTCAACTTACGCTTGTATTTGTAACTTTTGCTTTTCACGCAAAGAATGGCAATGACAAGAATAATGACGACTACACTCGCTGCGGCCAAGGCGACGAGAAACCATACTTCACGATAGAAAGGTGTGCGCCTGATAAGACCCATCTCCTGAACCAATTTACCTACAAAATAACATATCCTCAGTACAATAGTTAACAACAGCTGTTCAAAGCACCAAACAAATCCAATTTACAGTGTTATTGAAAGGCTTTTATTACAAGAAATAACACGGATATTTATAGCGACTTACATAGCCACAGAAGCCACCTAGCTTTCTCAATCCAATAAGACTACATTCCTTCTTTAAATAAATTGTAGGGTTAACAGTAACATAAACATCTGCACAAAACATGTAATAAAAATTATTTCATAGGTTTTGAATTACCGTCAGACAAAGCCAAAAATTAAATTTAAATAAAATACAAATTTACGGCAAAGTTTTTAACCGTATCCACTACCACTTCTTTGTACATTGCCAAATTGTGCAATTGGCTTAAGAAAGTGCCGTCTATCTGCAGAAATTCATATTATAGTTGGCAATTTGTGGTTAGGCCACGGGAAGAAAAAATGTTACAGTTCTCTGGCAGTTTTTACAAGTCCAGAAAGTCACCGATGACCAGGCCTTCTTCATTTTTAGTTTTTGTTTCTGTTTCAATGTTTCTGTTTCTTGAATGTATTTTCTTTCTGTTCAAATTGTGGTAATAAATTTCTAAACTACTTCAAACAAAAACGTAGCCTGATGCTTGCTGGATAACATATGTGGAAGAAAGCTGACCGTTTGCAGATTTCTCATAAGTAAACCGGTCGCTTTTTTTTTTAATTAGCTCAAAAAAAAGTCACAGGCAAGGGATCGAAAATCAACAATTTTATTTTTTTCTGTGGAGTAGCAAATTGTAGTTTATTACAGCATGAATTACATGCTTAGATAGATGCACAAAACTGGATTTCAAACCCACACTATTTTTCACAGATATTTTCAGGCTTTTCCTGCAATTAATTTCTTCCAAATTTAAGCATTTTTCTTATTTAGAAGGCCTTGCTTTGTTTAAATACCCAGCCCAATCAATGTTTGACTCAAGAAGCAACAGAAGGTCTTAAACCAAAGCTAACATGGCACTTGCTAGCTGACATGCTACGCAACCCTCCCTACGCCTTATCAGTTGCTGAATTAACTAGAGAAGATGGCTTACTAGGAGTAACAATTAATTCTGATGTTTCTGCAGGATGACTGATTCCACGGCTGTTTACAGCAAAAAGGCGGAATCTGTACGAGGTGGAAGGCATCAAGTTTTGATAGCTAACGTCCCATTCTCGCATTGAACCATGGCTAATCTGCATCACACGTTGCCACCTTTCATTGCCTTCATCTGGAATAAGAAACATGTTGTATACACAATTTAAGACAATCGAGATTTGATGCGGAACTAAATCTGGAATTTTAGTACTAAATAATATCAAACTCAGTGTAATATTCAAATTTAAACATTTGAGGGTGAAATAATTTGCCGTCATCATCTGAGGTTAAAAAAAAAAAGAGGACATTAAATAAACTATTACGTTCCAGTTTTTGCATTAGCAAGTGGCCATCAGTAATACTTATTTGTTAGATATCTGGCTGTTCGTTACTGATACTGCTTTTAATTCCTATGAAACTACGTATAATTTCTAATATACCTGCTACACAACAGCCTAACCACAGGTTTTATGGGGGACTTGCAAAAGAAAATGTCCAAGTGGTACAGTAAACACTTCCGAGAGACAACGGAGAGGAGTTGAAGAATTACTCGACTAGTGAAAAAAAAAGTCTTGCGTCACAGGCACGCACAAAATCAAATTAGGTAAGCCAGTGAAAAATTTGGACTTCCCAATGCAAAATGTGAAAAATTTGAAGACTTGCCAATGCAAAATTGGCCAGTGTCATAAATTGAGATGGTAACCAATCATTAAACAATTTTTGAAGTCATACATGCACAAATCCACAAGCTACTCGCCAATTGGTGATTAAATTGGAACTGATCTTGTGTGATCTTGAAATGGAATTTGATATTCTGTTACATAAAAAGAGTCCAACATGGATAAAGACATATTTTCCTTCTAATCCCCCTTACGTACAACAAAAATGATAATTCTACCAGGTTAAGGTACTTACCGGCAGAAGAATTATAGTTCTCCGAGCGGAGAATGACGAATCTGTGTTACAAGTTGGGATCCCTTTCCCTGTCTACGGCGCTTTTTTTATGGTCTTATTACCATTCAAAACATGGTAATATATGCAAAACGGCTATGTCACCTCCCTACCCTCCTCACTCCCGTCCGCTATGGTACCCCACTCGCTTCTCCCCCGCAGCCTCGGGGAAAGAGTCCCGGCAGGGAGGCAGGAGGGAAGTTAAAGTAACACAGATTCGTCATTCTCGGCTCAGAGAACTATAATTCTCCTGCAGGTAAGTACCTTACCCTGGTAGAATTATCATTTCCCTCTCGCAGAGAACTCCTCTCTGTGTTACAAGTTGGGAGGATTACAGAACGTGCACTAACTAGCGGAAGTCTCACCTGCCCCTCATCCTAGCGACGCATTCCAATGCTCCAGGCCACCCACGGGCCACAGGCATTCGAGGCTGCCCTACGCCCGTACGGGTCCCACTACACATTCTTCTGAGGCAATGGCCACAGGCCCTCCTTGACCCAGGCAGACAGCTCCACGAATCAAGTGGCTCCCGACCATGCCGGCATGATGAGGACGGCTTTCTTCACTTCATCCCCCAACAGTTTTTGCACACACCGCCCGATCAGCGGGCACGGAGGAAACAAATAAGGCACAAACTTGCTCCACGACACACTGAATGCGTCAGTAAACTCAGCGCTCGAGCACCTGCCCCAAGCCCCAAACCTTGGCAGCTGGGCAGTCGCTTCCATGCAAACACGTCCACATCAGGAGTGCCAAACCTGTCGCACACACTCCGAAACACCCCGGGCGACAACATAAAGTCATACCTGTCCAGGAACACCCTAGAGTTCTGATCCGCTACCGAATTCAATTTCCCCGGAATGAAACAGGCGTCGATGGTGCAGCCAAGTCGCTGCTGCCAGGCCAACAGTCTCCGCACAAGGCCTGTTAACTCACGGGACCGAGTCCCGCCCTGTTGGCGCACACCGCGACTATGCTGTCGGACAGAATGCGCATCGCCGCTCCCTGCAGCTTCTCCCGGAAGGCTTCCACCGCCTTCACCATAGCCAGGAGCTACCTGGCATTAATATGCAACCTAGTCTCATCCGGTAACCAGCGGCCCTGCGCATGATCGCCAGCCAGGGTGGCACCCCAGCCTAAGTCCGAGGCATCCGTAGACAGTACCGCGGTTGGCTCCGGAACACACCACGGGCGACTGACCGCCGGACCCTCCAGCAAACAACACCACCAATCTAAGTCGGACCTAGACCCAGCTGACAACACTCCATCCGGGTAACCACCACGAGACCACGTGCGCAAATCGTCTTGCCAGAAACGAGTATGCAGCCTGGCATCCCCTACCACACAGACGATACTTTCGACCAACCCCAACAAGCGCATCATGTCACGCACAGACACCCTTGGCTTCTTGCGTATCTGCCGCACCTCACGTAGCAGTCCCCGCTGTTTTCTGTCAGGCAATACCAGCTTAGCACCAACCAAATCCACCTGAATCCCCAGATACAACATGCTCTGTGTGGGGACCAAAATACTCTTGGCCAAATTCGGGAAACATCCCAGCTCGCGAAGCAGCTCCACTGTCCGACGCACATTGGCTTCTACACTCCGCACGGAAGGCCCCAAGATGCCAAAATCATCCAAATACACAAAAAGTAACACACCTTCCCGCCGGAGAAAACGCCGCACAAGGCCAACCAACTGCATAAAAATGTACGGCACGGATGCTAGTCCAAAAGGCATGACACGGAAACGGAAAACACACCCCTGCCAAGAAAACATCAACAATTTTCGGGCGTTCATCGCCATTGGCACCGCATAATACGCCTGAGAAAGGTCTATTTTCGCCATCCACCAACCTTTTCGTAAACATTTTGCAACCACCGACAGCGTGTCCAAACGTCATTTTTGCACTGCACATACACATTCAACATCTTCAAGTTGAGAATCACACATATCGAGCCATCGGGGTTCGGGACTGCAAAAATCGGCGATACAAAACCGATCGACCCCTCCGGAAAACGTTCCACCACGCCCTGCGTCACCATCTCTTGTAATTTCGGGGCAATTCTAGCATCGTCCTCTTCCAAACTCGCCTGCACCCAAACCGCCCGTAACGGCGGCCTCGCCATTAGGCCTAGACTGGCGCCATTAATAGTCCGCAACACCCAGGGCGATGCCCCTATCTCCTACCACGCTGCGTCGTGATCCGACAAAGAGCCAGCTCGCCACCTCGTGTCCCCCAAAAACGGCGTCAAATTCCGGGACGTCTCACACAAAGTCATGCAATGCATCAACTGTAACTGCAATGCATCAACTGCAATGCATCAACCTGTAACGATATGGCATCGTCTAAACCACCGGGAACCAGTCGATCCACACTAACGCCAATGGCCAATCTATCTTGCAACAGAGCACACAGCGCGGCAACATCAAACCACAACATCGTGCCGCCATTTTGGATTTTGGTCAACGGACAATCGTCAACCTCGCGGCCGCCCAACGCACGCACCATCCTCCACGTAGGGTAGCGTTTACGCAGTTCACTTAAAAGGTCCCACGATGACACCCCTGCCTGGGTAACAACGCACACAGCAAGTCCGAATCTACCTCCATTTGTGCCATTATCGTCCCACCACGTGTCCGGCTAAAATATCCAAACTGCCCGCATCAACAAGCCGGGCCGCCATTACGCCCCACTGGCGTTTCCCCCGTCAGAAACACCTTCCCCTTATCGACAGCACTCCTGGTGCCTCGCCAAATTTTGCGGTTCACTTCCAAGCACGCTTGGTGCCGTATTGCGGCCTCCCTAGCACTCCTGGTCCCTTGCAATCTACTCGTATTGCGGCCTCCCCACAGAACTCCAGGTGCCTCGCAATTTCTACGTATTGCGGCTTCCCTTAAGCACACCTGGGCCTCACAATTCTGCCTAATTGTGGTCTATCACATCCGTAAAACCACAAAAAAAAAAAATTCTGAGTAATAAAGTCTTGAACATCAATCTTGCTCCAGCACCCAACCGTACGACCATGCCGCGCCAGCGGCTGAAAAAAGAGTGGGGGACCATATCGGACCGGGAGTGAGGAGGGTAGGGAGGTGACGTAGCCGTTTTGCATATATTACCATGTTTTGAATGGTAATAAGACCATAAAAGAAGCGCCGTAGACAGGGAAAGGGATCCCAACTTGTAAGACAGAGAGGAGTTCCCTGTGAGAGAGAATGACCTCGCGGTGTTAATGTTCATGTGATTATTCAAAATACAGTATGAACCAACTAGAATATGCTACAGTTGTATCCCAATGTAAAATACCTCTTACAACAATAAACCTGTTATAAAACCGCTATTTTTGAGGTTCTTCAAGAACCACTGTATGAAAAATGGAGTGACCATTCTATTTCTAAAGACTCTTGGACTATGGTTACATAACGGTTTCACTATATTTCATACCATGCCATTATGAACACTGAGTGAATAAAACTAATAATGTCATCACTTACCAGTTTTTCGGGATTCAACAATATACCCAGTGATGGGCCCGCTTCTTGAAGGTCCATTTTCCCAAGTGAGTTTAACTGCCGATATAGTCGTTGTTACACCTAAATCTTTGGGAGGGTCAGGAGATCCTAAATTTAAACAAAAATCATCAGGCAAGCATCAGGTGAAGCTGTAATGTACAATTAATTACACAATCTAGCGTCAAATGCTCAAGTGCTCAATCTTACTCGAGCAAGGTATGCTGTAGGATGCTGCGGGTTTGTACGCGCTCCCCGCTAAAGCCATGGAAATGGCGAGAGGGACAATTTTGCTAGGTAATTCCAATCAGAAATTCCTATAATACCAATCGGAAATTCCTATGATCTTATTCTTATTCAAGCCACAATCAATACGAGCCCGAGGCTTCACAGGGCCCTTCTCTTCCCGAAATGCCTGGAGCATTCAGTTTAGTTCTCGAAACATGAAGCGCCGGCTAACTTGCACCAGCTGATCTCACACACAATTGTGTTTAGCCATCGTGCTGCCCCTAGAAAAATGCTGCTATAGAAATCTGGCCCTGTCGCTTGGTGTTGTGCAGATTGTTCGGACAGCTAACGCATGAAGGAAACGATGGTTGTAAATTGTTGTCGAGTTGACGGGTCTGCTTTCTGGATAAAGGGTGCGACACATCGCTTCATGAAGCTTAGATGCGTTGCTGAAGTCCATTGAGGGAAGCTGTTCAATGCTTGGTTCGACTAGCAGCACTGTCGAGGCCTAAAAGAGTGGGATAAGAACCAGTCGGATGAACTTGGGGCTGAAGGCCGGAAGCGAGAGCTTCCTGACGGAGTGTCCGTTGATCCAGAGGAGAAGGGCGGTGGCAGGTCAGACACACAGTCCGCTGGCAGAGAAGCAGGAACAACGGATGGGCAGGTAGAACCTGTTGTGAGTGATGGAAATCCGGGTTGGTGAGCCTTATGCTTGGTTTCAAGGCCTGCTGCCTTCTTCAGCATCTGTCGTGAAGATGCAGGTTGTGGGGTAGCTGTGGCTGACAGACCCTGAGAGGTGAATGGAGGCAAATGGGAAACTGGAGTGGAACCTTTTCTTTTAGTGGAGACAATGATGGAGACGTCGAAGCAGAAGAATGAAGTGGTGAAAGCGGGGTTGCCTCCTTATGCGTGGGAAGATCAAGTGAGAAATATGACGATGATTGCCTCGTGTTGCGGGCAGCTTTTTACTTGTCCAATAGCCGCTTACGCCGTCTTTGTTCTCATCTGTGTGCACATTTAATAATAATAATAATAATACATTTATTGCATAGAATAGGTTGCAATGGAAAACCGGAACGAATGATAAGTCCACTAACACCTGCGCCGAAATAGTAAAAACGCACAATAAAAAACAAACAATAAGCATAACAAAAAAATAAATGAGCACTCTGTGATGTCCTGGGCGGGGACACACCTTAGCCCAGCGTGGGCACCATTGGTAATAAACACACGGACTAGCAGAGTGTAGGCTACAGCTGATAAGCCAGCGAACTTCCTGTTTACTGCTCTTAAAATACAGGGAAGTCATGTGATGCACTTAAGACTATATACAATTATGGAACAGCCTATTTAGTGGTTAAAGGGTTATCTTGGTAGGGTTAACATATAGACATGAAATTGATGGCTGCCATAGTGGAGCACACAAGTGACGACTCCACAATGCAGCGAGCGAAAAAAAAAAAACAGAAAAAAAAATAATCTAAGCCTAGCTGGAAATAAAATCATAATTACGAAGGCAAGATGTATTTTTTAGTGCACTACCTATTTTTAAAGAAAGATACATAATTTTTCGCTTTCGAGGAAAAACTAAACACTATTTTTGAAAGCTGTTTTACAAAAATAAAGAACTGAAGATGTACATGATTAAGCAAAAAATTAAACATTAATAAACTGGCTGAAAACTTGCCAGTTTTAAATTTCTGTTTTGATTTCTGGAGCAATTTTACAATAAATTCAATTTAAATTTTCAATGTTGTTGTTTTAATTTTTGTAGCCTTTTTTGGTTAATTTTCTTTTTGCAGCAACCATTTCTGCAGCTGAAATGCTACAGCGTTGCTGTGGACAAACATCTGGCATTCGAGAATTCGGTGCCAAAGAAGTTGCTTTGGATTAGACTTCACCGGAGTGAGAATTGCGGCTCCAAGCAATTTTTTGTTCCGATGTCAGAAGTGTTTAGGTACATGAAAAGACAAAAAGATACAAAAAAGATAAAATCGTGAAATCAATTTTTCACACGAACAACAAAATACACTTACATTTTTACCTAATTTTAAAGGTGGACATTTTTAAAATTAACAGAGCCGATTCTCTGCACGAATAACTAGGGGACAAAACGTTTTAGCGTTACTCGCTACAGTTTAAAAAGAACTATCATCTAATTCATATATAACGGATTACAACAAAAAAAAAACGAAGAAGTTGTAGCCAAATGGTAATTTTGCAAAAAAACTACAAATTGAGCTTGTCTGGAGCTCTACGCAGTCTCTTTGAACGATGAGCATTTTGAAGCTGCGCTTCAATGTCAACCTGTGTTGGTGATAGCACAACTTTGCGTTTATTGGGATTCGGTTTCGCCTTTTTGTTAGCATGACCTGGCTTCGGTGGTGATTGCTTAGTGGATGGTGACGTAATAATCGATGGAGATTGTGACCTTTCTGACTTCGAATTCCCTTCAAGAGGGGCGCTGGTAGTAGCCAAAGGTGATTGGTTATTTACGTTAGCAGACTCATCCACTTTGTGTGTGTGGGGTAATTTCGCTGGAGATTTCCTGCCACCTGGTGACTTGCGATGTAAATTCTCAGGTGATTTTTCAAGATGTTGGATTGGTGGAATTTTTCCCTCAGTAACAGAAATTGACTTTCTGGATTGGCCGAGATCGACGCTCAGGAACTACGTCAGCGAAACTTGGCTTTTCACGTTGTTTGCCGCCAAAAGATATGCGTTTGAAATTTGAGTGATCTTGCTCATTATGCATGGAGAAATTACTGCTTTTCGCCGTCGAAACAAGTGCGTTCGGAGGCTGTTCTGGATAATCATTTTCCGTGGTATGTAACCTTAGCTGTTCGCGATGTTTGCGAATCGTATTACCATTAGTATCAACGATAGTATAGGACTGATTTTCACATTTTTGGTGAACCATACCGACTGACCATAGCCTGTCATTTGTCTTTGAAAAGTCACGATACCAAACCTTTTCTCCTATTTGATACGTTTTCAACTCACGATGGTGGGTGCTCTGTACTTGTTTTAATTGTTTACGGCGTACAGCTGCAATAGGGTCAGGGAACAATAAATCCAGCCGAGACTTTACTTCTCGGTTAAAATATAATTTTCCAGGTGTTGCTTGCGTGGTAGCGGAGATAGTGATTCGTGTTGATAAAAAGTAAGAATTTATACTCGCTTGAATAGTAGACCCCTGTCGCCGCGCGGCCTTGTAGACTCTCTTGAAATTACGGACGTATACCTCAGCCAAACCGTTGGTCCAAGGCACAAAACTTGGCCCGGTCATGTGCCTAATTCCGTTGGATTTTAACCAATTTTGGAATTCTGCGGACAAAAATTGGGCAGCATTGTCCGTAACTAAGCTGTCCATTAAACCATATAAAGCTATATGATTGTTTAAAACGTCAATGACACGTGCGGACGTTGTTGACTTCATTTTATGTACAAAAGGAATTTTTGAATGTGCGTCTACAAGAATGAAAAACATGTAATTGTCCATCGGCCCCAAAAAATCAGCGTGTAAGCGATTATTTGGTTTTAGTGGATATTCCCACGTATGCTTAGGACCTGACGTTTGAGTATCTTTATACTCTTGACAATTTTGGCATGATTTGACTTTATTTTCAATGTCAGAGTCAATCTTAGGCCACCAGACTTTTTGTCTAGCTAAACTTTTCAATTTAACTATGCCTAAGTGAGCACTGTGTAGATCTTTCAAGATTTGTCTCCGCAAGGCCGTCGGCACCAGGACTCTATACCCCCAAAATAAGGTTTCGTTTTCGACAGAGATTTCAGCACGACGTGTGAAGTACGGTAACAGATCGGGAATTTCGCATTTGTCAGGCCAACCATGGTTCACATAACGATAAACTTTTGAAAGGATTTTATCACGTTTACTTTCAAGAACGAGTGTCTCGTTTAAAACTGGAAGATTAGAAATAGTTTCTAAAGCAAGAATATTGTACTGCTCTTCTGTTTTCTCGAATTCCTCGGTATTTGGGAGAGGAAGGCGCGATAAAGCGTCTGCCGTCAAATTAAGTTTACCGGGAATGTGTTCGAATTCGTAATCGTAAGCATTAAGCATCATTGCCCAACGCTGAACCCTGGCGGCTGCCATCTGCGGTATTCCCTTTTTAGGGCCAAAAATCCAAACTAAAGCCTTCTGATCAAACTGCAGTATGAATCGCTGACCATAAACGTATTCATGAAACCGTTTCACTCCCCAAGCCACGCTGAGTGCTTCCCGGTCAAAATGCGAGTAGCCTCTTTCCGCTTGAGTGAGTTTACGTGAAGCGAAAGCTATCGGCCGTGATTCACCGTTTTTCATGACATGCATCAGGCACGCGCCGACCCCGTAGGGTGAGCCGTCACAAACGAGCTTGAGCTTTAATTTCGGATCGTAATGAACCAGAACTTTTGATTTAAGAAATACTTCTCTTACTTTACTCACGGCTCGGTCGCATTCTGCCCCCCAAACCCACTTCACACTTGGGCTTAACAAACATGTTACTGGTGACAGAATATGAGCGAGATTCGGTAGGTATTTTGAGTAATGGTTTACAAAACCCAGAAAGCTCTGTAGCTCTTGAATACATGTTGGCTTAGGAGCGTTTGTGACTGCTTCGATAACCTCAGGGAGTGTATGCAGGCCTTCTGCATTTATCATGTGGCCTAAATATTTTAATTCAGGCCGTGACAGTTTGCACTTCTCGATCCTAAGTTTGGCTCCTGCATCTTGTAAAGCATTTAACAGTTTATTTAACGATTCGTCATGCTCACCCCCCTTCCCGCTCACCAGGATGTCATCATAAAACGGGAGACATTTGGGGATTTTACTGGTGACTTGAGTCATTACCCTCTGGAAAATTCCAGGACTGGACGCCAGGCCCAGGGATACGCGAAGCCATCTAAACAAACCCAGGGGTGTATTTATTGTCAAAGCTTCTTGTGACTCTTTGTCGAGTTCAATTTGCAGAAATGCATCCTTAAGATCGATAAGGGAAAAAGTGTCACTGCCTGCTAATTCACTGAATAATTCTGCGGCCGTGGGAACTGGATAGTGGTCGACTTCGAGTTGAGGGTTCACGGTGGTTTTATAATCACCAATCACTCGGATTTGACCATCCGCTTTGTGAACTATGACGATCGGCGTAGACCACTGAGAAGTTTCCACAGGCTCTAGAATTCCAAGGCCAACCAATCTACGAATTTCTTGGTTAACCTTTTCTTTGAGTGCTAACGGAACCGGTCTTACACGACTGTACACAGGCTTGGCATCAGGTTTTAAATGAATTTTGGCTTTAAAATTCTTAAACTTACCCATGCCTTCAGAAAATAGCTCCGGGAAACCCTTCACTATTTCGGAAGTGTCAACTGGCGTAATGCTAGTTTTAATTTTCTTAACACTTTTCTTAGGTTTCACTTTCGTTTGTAGGTCGTAAAAAGGATGGAAATTAACTCGAAAAATAGAAAGCCAATCCTTTCCCATTAATGCAGGTTTATATAATTTTGAAACTAAAGCATCCAAATGTTCGATTTGACCTTGAACTTCAACCTTCAGACTTACAGTGTAAATCGTGTTCTCAATTCCGTCAGTGTATGAGTGTATCGAGTACGGACTGAGTTTTAAAGGACAGTCCGCAAAATATTTTTGATGCCACTCAATAGGGATAATGGATGCATCTGCCCCGGAATCAAGTTCCATTTCTAGCTTGACACCATTTAGGCAGACTGGCATTTTCCATTTATGGATTTTCATAGAATTAACTACTACTATT